>CM040189.1:35646362-35716362 GCA_022606455.1 Callitettix versicolor | reverse complement strand
GTATAGCTGTGGTTAATCAAAGTACTCTAAACAAGCACCTAGAGAAAAGTAAACGAAAATACATAACAGTACAATACAAAATGTGTAAATTAATAAATTTGTTACATACTGTTTGTTATAAAAGAGGAAGAGCTCGGTGGTCGATGTGGCTAATGCACTGGTCAGTATGATGCGTCATTCAACTGCGCACTTCAAGGTTCTAATTTCTATCCGCAGATACTCCCGTCGCTCTACCCATATCGTTAACCGGTGTTAACGGAATCAGTGATCCCTCGTGCTCATTAGTCTAATTGGCATAAAGTGCGGCATGGGCGTTAAGCAGTAATATATATATATATTGCTCTTCTTAGAATCATTGCCGTGCACTGAAATGATTCTAATGCGTTTAATTGATCAACTAATTGATAAATATATAAATATGGATCTTAAATTTATTTCTATTAAAGGTACAAATCAAATACATATCGTGGGAGTAATTATTATTTATCCAACATGATTAAAGTTTGAAAATAATAATTGGACATTGATTTACTGAAGAGATATAAATATGCCTAATAGACATCATTTTAATATTATAATTGCAGAAAATGTTTTACCAGGAGTACAATACTTTTTAATGTTGGATTATCTGAAGCAGGACGTAATTTGAGTAAAAAATAAATAGAAACTGTTTAAAGACTTTATCAATGTCATACAATTCTGAAAACAGTCTGAGGTAATAAGTAGTATTTAATATTTCCGAAATGTAAACAAAGATTACAACATTAGATTATTTTGACAGTCTAAATTTACAATTTGAAACAACTTTGGAGTAACGAGGTGTTTTAACTACTTTTTTCCATTTTACTCTATTATTTTCAAAAGAAAGTCAGTAGCAATCTCTCCAAGAGCAGTAACACTAGAAAACTTTTATTTACCTTGGATGATAAGTGCATCTCCCAGGGAATAATATGCGGCAGGTTTGATGATTTTTTTAAAACATAAATAATCTACTTCGTATTCTGAATGTGTTTGTATTTAAATCAGTTTAAACAAAACTAACCCAAATAGGGAAAAACAGAAAACCGAGAGAAGCCAGTAGAACACGAAATAAGCGCGACCAGTCCAGCTGACAGAAGATTTAAACACAAAACTGGTCTAATTTTAATTGAATGTCCAACTGAAAAAGTGTTTTATTTGTATGTTAATTCAGACATTTCAATTTATTTGTATATATTTTGGTTCCTATTTCATTGTTATTGTTTTATGTTTTTTTTAATTAACATTGGTCTTTATAAAGTATTGTTGTCCGTGGTTGTGTTAATGTATAAACTGCTTTGGCCATTATAAAAGCATTACTGACAAAAGTAACTCTTGTATCTTTCTTTGAGGTATATCACTTGGGAAGAGCAAATATAAAGTTGATCCAAAAGGACACTATCCTAAGATACACCGGCATAGATTTCCTTAAATTCTGAGTTTAAATTTTCATATTTTACTATTAAACGTCTGTTTGTTAGATATGGTTTTAAAATCTATTAGATCTGATTTGAGTTTTTTTGTATTTTGTTTATGAAGCTCACAAATACCAAAGTACAAAGAAAATTTCCAAATATTCCCCAGAGTTTGACGTTTTTATCTAACAGCTAACAATTTACTAAGGTGTTCTATAAACCTTTCGAATAACCTACAAATCATTTATAAACTACAATTCAGTACAATAACAATTAAAATAACACATAATGCACAGTTCGCAAATAATTGTGATAAAACAAAATACACTATTCGGTTAATTATACGAGATGTGTTCAGAAAGTAACGAGAATTTTTAAATTTCGCCGGCTTAGAGAGTCCGATGTCAAACATTTTTTTTAATTATATTGGTATACATGCCCATGAAGTATGATAAAACTTTCAGCTGTTTTCATTGTTGACTTTGCTGTGACAGCCACTAAGGTTAGACGTGTTTTTATGAGCTCGGCGATTTTCGTTTGTTAAAAGAAATGGATCAAAGAATTTGTATCAAATTTTGCGTAAAAATGTAATAAATAAAAATGTAAACAAATGTGTGAAATGTTACCAAGGCCTATGGTGAGCCTGCTATGAGTAAAGCAAGAGTTTACGAGTGGTATAAGCGTTTTCAAGAAGTTCGTGAAGACGTTGAAGATAACGAACGCCCTGGAAGCCCCAGCACATCAAAAACCGATGAAAACGTGGAAAAAGTGAAAGAAATGTTTATGAACAATAGCCGAATCACAATTAGAGGTCGCTGATGATGTTGGCATATCGATTGGATCATGTTACGACATTGTTTCCAATGTTTTGTGTATGAAACGCGTGGCAGCAAAATTTGTTCCAAAACTGTTGAATTTTGAACAAAAACAGCGGCTAATGGACGTTGTTCAGGAAATGAAGTCAATGACGATGCAGAATTACTGAAACGTATTATAACAGGTGACGAAACATGAGTTTACGGATATGACGTCGAAACTAAGGCACAATCATCCCAGTGGAGGCATTCTGGCTCGCCAAGACCGAAAAAGGCTCGACAAGTGCGGTCGAACGTGAAGGTTATGCTCACTGTGTTCTTCGATATTAATGGCATAGTGCATCATGAATTAATTTCTGCCACCAGGTGAAACGGTCAATAACGAGTACTACCTACAAGTTCAACGCCGTTTGCGTGAAGCAATCCGAAAACAAAGGCCCGGATTTGTGGAAAAACAATTCATGGCTTTTGCACCACGATAATGCACCAGCTCACACTTCATTGCTTGTTCATGAATTTTTGGCCAAAAACAGTACTGTAACGATGCTCCAGCCTCCACATTCGCCACACATGGCTCCGTGTGACTTTTTCTTATTTCCAAAAATAAAGAGAACCTTGAAGGGCCGTCGTTTTTACAGCCGTAGATGACGTAAGAAAGGGAGGAAGGACATATGCTCCAATGAAAAGAGCATTTCGGTTACAAGTACGATTAGTAGGCTGTACGGAAGAATCTTAAGAACTGTAATAGAGAAGGAATTTAGAAAACAGGAGGAATAGTGTAGGTTTAGAGCCGGCCGGTCATGCACAGGTAACGTTTTCTGTATGAAACAAATAATTGAAAAAAGAAGTTCGATAAACCTATCAACACATTTTTATTTATAGACCTAACCAAAGCTTATGATTCAATACTTTTGGTGTAAATTGTGGAAGATTCTTCAGAAAACAAGTATTAATCAAACTTTGATAAAACCTTTGAAGAATTTGTATCATCAATCGACATCTCGAATAAAGATGGGAAACAAATTGTCAAGACCATTTTTTATAACGAAAGGGCTACGACACGGCTGCTCCGTATCACCCACTCTATTTAAAATTTATATAAAATACACTCTCTTGCAGTGGAAACGAAAGTGCTCCGTGATGGGAGTATCTTTAAACGATTCGATGATTTACACTTTACAGTTTGCAGATGACCAAACTATAGGCCCTAATTGTAGGAGACAAAGAAGATTTATAATACATGACGCGTAAGTTAAAAGAAATATATGAAGAGTGGGGATTATGTATGAACACAGGAAAAACAAAATATTTATGTATAGGTAGGCAAAATAAGTAGTCTAGACATTGACTCTACGGAAGACATACAACCATGTGAAGAGTTTAGATATTTGGGCGTAAAGTTCGACAAAAGCGGTACGGATGAAAACGAAATAAGATCGAGAATAACAGAAACAAGGAAAATAATAGAATGCTTGAACATCGTATTATGGAGTAAGAATATAACAAGATCACAAAAGCTCAATATATATATATATATATATATATATATATATATATATATATATATATATATATATATATAATGCGATTATTAAGAGTTTTTTAATATATGGAGCTGAGACGTGGAAAATTAAAGACAAAAACCAAGAAAAGGATAGAGGCTGTAGAAATGGATGCGCTGAGAAGATCTGCTAGGATATCGAGAGTCCAAAGAATAAGAAGTGAAGTAATTTGTCAACAGATGGGAATATAGGACACGATTATATTGAGAGGAGTCAGTTAATTTGGTACGGTCAAGTCCAACGGATGAGCCAAGCGCAACTGCCGAAACAAGCAGTGGAGTTGGTGCTGACCTTAAAAAGGGCAAGAGGAAGACCAAGAAAGAGCTGGATGGAAGGAATCCGTAAAGCTATGAGTGATCGAAATTTATAAATCGGACAATGGGAAGATCGGAAAGAGTGGAATCTAGGCATCGGACAACGTCGCTGCACGTTTTAACCGAAGAAAAGAAAAAAAATTCAATTAGTAAGACACAGACAAGGTTCCATGATAAGTGTTCGATCCTTATCTGTAAAGGTTTCGTAACGGTAGTTAGGATTTATTTTAACGCTGATTTTCGAAAAAAAAACTACAAGAAAAATTAATAATTCTGACAAAGTTTGCGTCTTTTGAATCTAATCAATCAATTTCAATTTAGATTTTCGTTCGTGTAAACCACACGACCCCTACTTAGCGCGTTCGCTTCCTTTTGAAACTGTAGAAAATATTACTGTTTTTATTATTCAGACCTAGTTGTTTTCAATTCAACTTTTTTTAAAACATGTTACAACATTTGAAACAATATACTGAAGAAGTCCACCAATTTGTTTCCGTTGTACAAAATGAAACACTAGACAAAAGCTAACGAGGCTATCACTTTTTTATAAACTAATAACGTAACTGCACGTCTCTGTGAAATATTTAAAGGAAGCGAAATTAATACAACTCATCAATATGGCGTGTTTCACAGTGTGGAGGCGCACAATGGCTGGAATTGATCCCGCGACCAATTAGCGGGAACAATGCGAGGCGAGAACAAAAGTACAAAATATTGGATGACGGACACTGTGGGCGCAGCATTTCTGTGAGTTTATTTGGAAAATATAATCGTAAAATACTTTTATTAGTTCAGTAAAATTTACGGGAAAATTAAAATAACCTAAAGTAAATCTAGTGAAACTGAATTTTGAAAAACATGAGTTATTGTTAATTTTTTCAGGATTTGTTATCTAACAATAAATTTTAATAAAGTATTACAAAATAAAATATCCTTACTTTATTGTTAAACGAAATAATATATAGAAAGTACAAAGGTCATGTAAAACTTTAACAGAGCTAAAAAAATGGTTTTCATAAGGATGTCTGTTAATCTGGTACAACTCTGGAAACTAAACGAATGGAACGATTTCTATGAAATTTTACAAGAAAGTGTAATTTACCAAAAACTAATTTTTACATTTTTCAAAAACTTTCGTTTTATAAGCTTTTTAAAAAACCTATAGTAATAATAATAATAATAATAATAATAATAATAATAATAATTTTAATAATAATAATTCGAATTTTTTTTTTTTTGTTGTATTCCAAAATATAGTTTGAGAACCACTAATTTATGAAAACTGGATATTACATTTGGATTAAATAAAAAAAACTTTTTATAATTAAATCGAAGAAAAAAACTAAACTATAACGGAAAACGTTTTATTCTTTATTTATGAATTTTGACCAACATTAAACAAACCGGTTTCAACAAGTTATGTTTATTTTTCGTTTTTTCGTTCTAGAACCGGATTTAGCTACTCCTAATAGGCCAAAATTTTGCTTGGATACTTAAAAACTACATTTGAATGTTTTAATAATTAACTATTTTAGATAATTTAAAAAAAGACATTGTCATAATGTTTATGGGTTTATTTACTCCGACGATTATGGGAAAATTTAAAATATGATTGGCAAGTTAACCATTGTGCCAAATTTCATCTAAATCTGTATATTACTTTAGTCTAAATAGATGCCCACAAACACAGATTCAAGTAACGAACATTTTTTTAATCGGAGCATTTGAACACGGAATATTTTCATAGCCTGAAGATTTATTTTTTTATGATTATAATATTTAGTCGGCTTGAGAAATGCATTTTTCTTAACTACAACACAGCCAATTGATATTATGAATTATCTGTCGTTGACAACATTTAGTCAGTGCTTCATAAACAAAATAGTTTTTCATCGATTGTATGTCACCACAGAGCCTTGATCTCAAAATGTATTTTATATCATAATGTATGACCAGATATTTGGGTGAAAAATGTTTACTTGTCAGCACATAAACTCTCGAAATAAAATCATTCGTCAAACCTATGCTCCTTCCATAATTTCCATTCTCCATTATTTGACTTCTGCTTACAAGTGACAAATTGTCATACACTTGACGGGTTTTTCATATATTATCTTACAAAATTTGTTGTTAATGCTGGTGTTTTACAGCGCGCAACTAATCCACTTCATTTCATATTATTTTTTTAAAAAAGCTTAAACTTTGGGTTTATCAAGAGAAAACTACAGAAAAACACGAAAATATGTAAAAAAACAAAAAAAAACATACTCTTGATTTAAAAAAAAATTGTTTTAAATTTCATTGATTGTTACTGAAAGTTTTATGTTGCACTGACATATTATGTCAACATGCTAATAATAAGATGATAATAGTACATTGACGGTTACGAAAACCTCTAAGGATTATTAAACAATTAGCCAATTTTCTGTAACGATTCTTCTTCCGTCACTGTTGTCTCATTTAGAGATAGGATTGTTGCTCCATCTTCGTCTGCAGATGGGAAAATTTCCCTGTGAAATGTAGTTAATTTTATTAATATGGGCATTTCACTCATTTCTCCGACTGCCCACCCAATCAAATATATTTTCAGTCTGACATGCTTCTCTTATAGTCTGTGTTCATACACAATAAAGTTTATGATTTTACTTTAGATTTAACGAAGCACTTTCATATCAGACGAAGCACTTTCATAACCAACAAAGTACTTCCAAATTCGACTAGATACCTTCAGCTCTTCTATCTCCGACGAAGAACTTTCAGATCCGACGAAGCACTTTCAGATTCGACGAAGCACTTTCAGATCCGGCGAAGCACTATCAGATCCGATGAATGATTTTCAAATCCGACGAAGCACTATCAGATTCGATGAAGTACTTTCAGATCCGACGAAGCACTATCAGATTCGATGAAGCACTTTCAGATCCAACGAAGCACTATCAGATCCGATGAAGCACTTTTAGATCCAACGAAGCACTATCAGATCCGACGAAGCACTATCAGATCCGATGAAGCACTTTCAGATCCGACGAAGCACTTTCAGATCCGACGAAGCTCTATCAGATTCGATGAAGCACTTTCAGATCCGACGAAGCACTATCAGATCCGATGAAGCACTTTCAGATCCGACGAAGCACTATCAGATCCGACGAAGCACTATCAGATTCGATGAAGCACTATCAGATCCAACGAAGCACTTTCAGATCCGACGAAGCACTTTCACATGTTTTGTCTCTATTAATCGCTATATATATATATTATATATATATATATATATATATATATATATTTCTATGATCTATGTATGTATGTATCAGCTGTATAGAAATTTCTGATCTAGTATCAGCTGTATATGTAATAATAAGACTAATTGTAAATTTATTGAAAAATATCACTTCAGACTAACGGTTACTCCCTCGACGTTGAACCTCATAATCAATGAATGTTTCAATCATTGAACACGTCAATTCCAATATATTTATCTGATAACCTGTTCAATAATATAACAATCTAAATCCAACTTACATCCGACCGCGTCCTTGATGTTATGCAACTATTTTCTTCTGTTGATATTATCATGATCTAGCTTATAGCGGGGTTAATATAAATACAGTAAGAAAATATACAAATTTTCAACAAATAGTAGCGTAATCAGAATAACATCGATCCGAATCACTTTTCGCACTACTTGTATTGCCTTTCTGTTCTTACTTTCTTGATAATATTAACAATAATAATATCGAACAATCAATAGACTTAATGAACAATCTGTTGGATGACTCTCATAACTAATATTGCTTCCGTTATTTGTTTAATTTTAAATTTATTCTTGATTGTGTTCTTCTTGACATAAAAATTCACAATAGTTTAATGAAATATTGGAAGGAACGCCATTGTTGTACGAGATTGTTGTTATACCTTTCAGCAGGACACGGTGAATAATCTTATGAAAATCAACGAAACATATGAATTTAACAGTTAATAATAATAAAAATAGAATTAAGAAAGTATGGTTAGATATTATATTCGTTCGTGTGAGTTTACTGAGTACAAAAACTAAAAGTGACTTTACTTTCTTCAAACTGCGTTACACTGATATTATCAACACGTCTCCAGCTTGAATTTCCGTCTGGAGTACTGCATACACTTCATCACTCCGTACTTCCGGTGGATAAGTTTATCCTTTATATTTCAACGTTCGATATCAGCGAAGCATAACCTCAGTAAGTATGAATAGATCGATATTGTGCTGACATGATAAAGCTATTACGAAAGATATTGGTAAAACGAGTGTAAACCTTAGTAATTTTTATTTTGTTTTCTTAAATTATAGTGTATATATATATATATATATATATATATATATATATATATATATATATATAATTTTTACTAAAACTATGTTTTGTCATGATAGTTACAGACTTTATAAGTATAGATGTTATTGAATACACAGAAAAACAACGAATATTCTTACTTCGTAAATCCAAATACACTGATATTCTATTTATAATATGGCCTACTGTACTAGCTGCATGTCCGTGCTTCGATTTATCCTTTATATTTCAACGTTCGATATCAGCGAAGCATAACCTCAGTAAGTATGAATAGATCGATATTGTGCTGACATCGAGATATCGCTTTTAGCGTTGAGAATCGAAGAGATAAAGCTATTACGAAAGCCATTACAATAGTTTAAAAACTCAACTTTATTCATTTATTGGTAAAACGAGTGTAAACCTTAGTAATTTTTATTTTGTTTTCTTAAATTATAGTGTATATATATATATATATATATATATATATATATATATATATATATATATAGTTTACTAAAACTATTTGCCCGACATAGTTACAGACTTTATAAGTATAGATGTTATTGAATACACAGAAAAACAACGAATATTCTTACTTTGTAAATCCAAATACACTGATATTCTATTTATAATATGGCCTACTGTACTAGCTGCATGTCCGTGCTTCGATAAAGTATTTTTTATGAACAAAAATAACTGTAATTTTTTGAAAGTTGACAAAACACTTTGTTTTATTTTAAACTATAATAAATGTACACACACACACACACACACACACACACACACACATACATATATATATATATATATATATATATATATATATATATATATATATATGTATATGTATGTATGTATGTAGAAGAAAATTTTATCATTAAAATTATTGCTGTTGATAAAGTATGCTATTTTTTGTTTGGAAAAATAATAGATTTTGGCCGATACCCTAAATACTCAACATTATTTTTAGCGAGTTAGATATTTTAACCAGAAAACTGAACTTTTTCACGAAGATATCGTACAGTAAAATAGTCGGTTGGCCGGAGCAAGTTGCTGTTTCATATATGAGACTTTTTGAACGGCCGTCGTTGTAGGATTTGCAAAAAATCTATAATAAAAAGTCAAATGACTTCTAAACCTCGTGAATATATTCTGAGCTCTAGAAATGACAGATGAAAATTTGGCAAAGTAAATGATAGGCTAGTGTAATAAAGCGTAAACAAATAAAAGTTTTATTGAAATATGCCAAGCCTATGACGTGAAAAGAGAAAAAATTAAACCTTTTAATACAACAGACGAATAAAGAAGGTGTTTTTAATGGCCGCTCTTTTGTTTCAAATATAATGTCACTATGAGATTGCTTAAAAATGTTTCACGGCTGCAATAAGTAACAAACAATGTTTTATTGAAATGCGTCAAAAATGAATCAAATGTTCAAAAAACAAGATGTCCATGTTATTGAAAAAAGACATTTTGATAATGTTATCTCTTCATAGGTCATACAAAGAACCACTATTTAACATGTTTACTTTTTGATGCACTTATTGTACGTTTTAATTTTACTAAAATATAGTTTCAGTACTGAATTTGATAAAATATTTAAGATTTATTTTACTTGAGTAAAGTATTTAAGATTCTAGAAAAAAGGTAAAATGAGTTAACGAGTTCTGCCGCTATGGGGCTTACTAATTAGTTGTATACAGCCAGTACAATTCAACATGCAAGGAAGATAAAACAGTGTCGAACAACAGAATTGAAACAAAAATATTTCAGCAGAATCACAAATCATTTGTGTTTATTTTGCTAGGCGTGTGATGCCATGCGTCTGTATTCAAACAAAACAAAAGTTTTGGCAATATTTTATCAGCTGAGATCTTTTCTTTACGGAGAACTCGCTGAAGCAAACCGAACACGATTTCATGTCTTCAACTTGGATCTACCCTAAATTTGAAAATATTTTTATTTTTGCTAAACCTAGTCGTCATTATATGCTAAAAAATGAATGGCCTATCGAAAAAATTATAAAACTGAAATTACAAATTAATCAGTATTTTGTTGAGCTTCAATTCTTTAGCAAGGTTTTAAAACAAATTTTTGTATGTCAGGTAAAAAGTCAGTGAGCATATTTGTTTAGATAATCAGCTGATTTTATTAAAAGTAAACAGAAGTTGACAAACAAATGCAAACACAAAATGAAAAATTAAAACGATAGGCATTTTTTATGATGTAATGAAAGAGGATATCAAATAAAAATGTTTTTTTACATTTCTTTGTAACTTTTATTTCATTAATATAATAGACGTCAAATTTTCACATAATTACCATATGAAATGTTCAAAATGATTTAGACTTTATAAATGATAATAAATGCAAATTTTAACTATGATTTGTAAACTGTATATTATACTTTTATTTTACTGTGGATATATACGGTGGTATAGTCCAAATCAGATTTGTTTTAAATGTTTAAAAAAGTTAAGAATTTAATTGACTTTAATACTTTTAAAAGGGATTTTGTTGAAAAAAACTTGTTTAAGCTATTGCCATGTTGAATGAAATCATCCTAACTTAGAATCTTAAACTTTCAAATGATATTGAAAAATTCGAAATTGCAATTTTCGATGTTTTTGATAATTACGATGATTAACTCAAATCAAAAATAAAAACGACAAAGGATTTATGAACTTTTTATTTTTAAAATGGTAAAATTTTGAAACTATTAAACGGATTGTAATGGATACAATACTTGTCAAAAATTATTGCCAAGATATATTTTTGTGCCACTAAGTTTAAATGAAGTTTTTAAATTTGCTACTGACACCTTATTCGTCAACGCCGGTCGAGTATTTCAAATTATTTAACAGTTTTTGTTCATTTTAAAGCAATACATATTAGAACTGTTTTATTTTACACTATTTTATCGATACCCTGTACGTAAATCATTCTTATAGTCACAGTAACAAATAAAATAGCGTAACTATCAAAACTGGTTTAGTAAAATATATTATGGAAATATTTACATAAAACTACCTAAATAATTGAAATACGAGTTCAGTAAGTAAATATAAACTAGTTTGTGGTAGTCATATGAAAGAGTGAATATAGAATAGCACGTTTATTGAATATTTTGTAAATATATTCGCGGCAGAAAGCTTTCCGCTGACTTTATAGAAGCAAATTTCTGAAAGTATTTTCTAAATCTTACTATTTTTGAAATGTTGATTTAATCAGCATTGCAATCTGCATATATTATGATTTTAAAATTTCAAATTACTTTGAAGTCAACTTGACGCCGTGAAAAACTGTTCTTAATTTCAAAGAAATTTTTAAAAATCAAAATGCTAATCTATGGAGTCGTAATGCTAATTACGATAGAGAAATCACATTAAAAAATAATGCAAAAAAAGTTTGAATTCTAAAAGATAAAAATTGTTGCAAATTTGAAACTGTTGAACGAATATTGTTCCTTAACAAACTTGTTCAAGCGATTTACCTCAATCGAAATCGATTTGATTTTGTGCTAAGTATAAATCAAATCGGTCCGAAATTGCGAACGTGAGCTTGCTGGATATGTAGGTCGGGATCGGTACTCATTTCAAGGTCTATTCTGTGAAGAATGGTCCAATACCTCATTAATATAATTGAATGGAAATTCGATAAAAGAACAGCTCTTACTAGAAATAAACAAAATGTGCGTTTGTTTAAATGACTTTGGTCAAGTTCTATTTCAAATGATGAATATATTATTTTCTTTAACTTTGCTCCATTTATACAATCTAAATAAAAACGTCACTTTTTGCTATTGTATATATATATATATATATATATATATATATATATATATATATATATATAATATATTTGAAAACCTGCTTCCCCCTCTGTGTGATAATTGAACACACAGACAAACATATATATATATATATATATATATATATATATATATATATATATATATATATATATATATATATATATACAACAAGCATTTGAAAACCCTTGCCCCCTGTGTGATAATTGAACACACAGACAAACATTTATTTATATATAAAATGTTTGATATATATATATATATATATATATTGTTATTACAGTTTCTTAAAAACAAAAGAAAAAAATGATGAGTGCTAAAAAGCTAAAAGAATGATTTTTGCATCTACTGAATTATTATTTTTTTAATTTCACCAATGTTTAACTTTTTTTAGTTATGAAAGAAGTCCTTTTTAATTTTTGATCTGTGAGAGCAATTGATAAAAACTCGTCAAGGCGTGTATACACATATAAAGCAGACAGGTGGGTGAAGTGGAGATATTTGGTAGGGCAAAAAGCTGTCGTGTTACAAAAAAGGTACAAATGAAGAGATGTTTAGAATAAAAGCGTCAATTAATAAGAGTATTAACAATGACGTCACCATTCTCTTACCACAGTATGATGGTACACTTTACATGCAAAGTGTTATTACAGGTTGTTTTCTCCTCTAATGACTCTTAACGATTTTAATAAGTTTAAAATTACAGCAAAGCCTCTTCAGTACTGGTGCGAAACCTTTTTTCATTTTTGCTTAATATTCATTGCAAAAATAAATGCATTGTATAATTTAATTTTCAATGTAAAATTATATTTTAGCATATAAAGATTATATATATATATATATATATATATATATATATATAAAAAACAAAAATCTTAATTCTCAATAAGTGCTGTAAGGGTCGGTTATGATCATCGCTCATTTCAAGGAAAGTAATTTGAATAACAAAATCGATTTTAGTAAATGCTTGTTCAAGTTTATTACGTACAGAAATTCATAGTATTTTACAATAACATATTGAAATAATGTTAAAAATAAATGGTTTAATTGTCGAGAAAACAATATTTGCTCACCAAATTCTTGTTTTCTTTGACCACTCAGGTTGTTACCACTTGACTGTTTTGCAAATAGTTTTTAATATGTTAACTTTTGACCAGGCATCTAAAGTTATGTTGTAGTTGCTATGTTTGTAGTCTCAGCTACGCCTTTGAGAATGAAAATTGAACTATGCTATCTAAACGTCTTGTATATTAATTACTTTCTTATTGCAAATTATGAAAAATGTCCACATAACTAATAGTAATAACATAAGTTGTTGTATTATATTTATTATTAATTGACGTTTCTGGACAAAAATGTTCAGTTTTGCAAGAAAAAAAAACAATTTTATCATCACTTAAATTTCCGCATAATATCTGTAGACAAAATGGAATACATAATTACAGTACCGAAAAGTATACTCTGACAGAAGGCCTGTATAAAATCCAAATTAAATAAAAAATCTTCGAATATTAATTACTAACAGTTACCAAGAAATACTTTTAGTCAACGAAGAGGAAAATGAAATTTGGTTGTTGAAAATACATTGGCCTATTATGTATCACCAACAATATATAGGCAATTTTTTCAGTAGTTAACTGTGACTGTTATAGATTAAGTTATCTGTGATTAAGGCCTCCACGCAGTGGAAGTCATACCTGAGTCGCTTCCTCACAGATTCTCTCTTGCTATTCTGTAAAGACGTAGTGACTTTATATTCATAAGTCGAGCCTTGTAAACTATCCGCCCTTTCCAAACCTTGCTTGTTGCATCACAACAGTTTTTACCTCATCCAATCGGTTTTCTTTTGTTTATTCACATTAATTTTAGCTTATAAAATGTTAACTCTTACCTATATCATTCTGTTCCTCCATAAACAACCTTGAATTAAAAACCGGGTCACCTACTTGTCACTATCTTTTTGCTCCTGTCTCTAAAAATACTTTGTAATTCATTAATTTGACTCTTACTAATAGTTATCTGTTACTCCCATATCTGGGAAGTTAAGTTTTATTTTTTTAAACATTTTCTTTATTTTATTTAAATGTAATCTTAAATTTTATGCATTTGTTATTTTGTATTGTAAATAAATTACTTTGTGTACTTGTGATATTGTCTTTTAATATTAATTTTACTTTAACTTAAACTAAGATGGAATATTTTGTTTACGTTTGGAACGGGAACAACAACAAAACATTTAATGTATTTATTTTAAGAGAGATGTTCGTAAAAATTCGGGAGAAATTGTTTTTTTTTACAATATTTCTTACCATTTAGTGGTTTTTTTAAGCTCTAATATTAACAAAAATGATGTTTTCACATATCTTTTATAGATGAAACCTCACAGTAGGAAGAATGTATGAGCTTAGTTAACAAACTACCTGGTTGTGTTACATTGAAAAACAATAAGAATTTCACAACTAAACTAAACTCTGTAAACTAGAGTTTAGGCCATCAAATTTGTTTTTTTGAACCAACGTTTCTTAATAAAAAACGTAATGTTTACGGTAGTACAGTCACGATATTTTTTGTTTCAAAAATTTTGAAATTTGTACAATTATTATACAAAATCCTTGTAAATTTCTGACCGTCTGAATTGACTAGTAAACAAATACTAAGACATCATTGAAACAATACGTGCATCATAAATATTATTATTGTCACTATATTTTGATATTATAACTAGCAGGTGCGTTTTATTTTCTTTTTTTCATATTTTTTAAAAATGTTGTTCCATAATTTAATGTTTTTGTACACCGACTTAAAATTCTTAAGAATGATCAAAATTGAGTATTTTTTTAAATAAGCACTTTTCTTTATTACTTCATGTCACTAAATTACTTTCAAAAACCTTAATTTTAAAATTAAGGCAAATGTGCTTCGAATTGTATAACAAAAATGGTATTTTTTACATTAAAAATTCGTTTGTTCTGCAATAAACATAGTGATAAGTTCGAATATTTTGACATCAAATTTTCCGATTTGAATTTGGTACTAATATCGACTTTCAGCCAAACATTTATTGTATATTTCACTGTAGTAAAAGTTATGAAATATCCGTAGTTCAAGGAAATTTATAAATTCACTTTCACGAAACCATCAAAACTAGCAAGATTATCTACAATTTTAGTAGTAATTATTTTTTTACCATCTTACTTGGCAAAGACAATTTTACTTGAAATTTAGATGCAATTTATTGAGAAATATTTCATTAAAAATAGATACTTAAGTTTCTCTGGTTTTCGAAAGTAGATTCAAAAATACACAGAAACTTAAATTCAGTCACACCAAGAAATTTAATTATTGTGACTGCAATAACAAGGCAGGCTATACGCCACACACTACTATCACAATAGTTGCAGTACAGTTATTTACAAAAATTAATTAATTATTTAAAGAAACTTTCCTTGTCGAATTTGCTTTTTTTACTTTCTCACAAACCATAACTCTCTTTAATGTCAAATTTAGCACACCTTCGTTTATATTTTATTTCTATGTCTAAAACTTTAGCAAATAAATGATAAGGGAGAAAAGGGTAAAGTGGTCATGGCGGATAAAGTGGCATTCTGGATGTTGTCTTCTTTTGACTAATGCACCCAGGCGGAAGAGAACCACGTCAAACTGTCAAAGCAAATGTCTCCACTGACTGCTGAAAGTTTAAAACAAAAATATCGTTTTTTTGCAGTGTACATAAAAATGTCTTTGTGTGGTAAAGTCTATGGCCGCTTTACCATACCAGTTTGGGTAAAGTGGCCATTTCGCATAATTGAGGTAAAATTCACTTTTATTACATAAAACAAATTATTAACAAAAAATATTATTTAGATTTACACAGTTTCTGGGTTGCTGTTGGTAAAATGTTTATAAACTTTCTGAACGAAGTTTGTCTACATGAAAAATTATTTGCCCTTAGGGTGGTCACTTTACCCACCATTTTCATAACTAAAAAAATTTGTTTTACAACGAAGCTTGCTTGCTTTTTTAAACAGACTAAAAGTAAAAAGAAAACACACCAATGTACTGGTTTTCAAAGGACACACATGAGTCATCTTTTTAAAAAATATAAATATAAGTGAGAATTTTTTAAAAGAATTTATGCCTATTTATTTTTTAAATTGAATACGCGTGTTTTGAAATTGAATAAGTGTGTTTTAGAGCATAGAAAAGTGTTTTATTACAAAAAGGACTTCAAATATGTCGTTGATATATAATATTATTAAATTATTTCTTAAAGAACTAATTTTACCTAAACTTATTTATCTCAGTATTTGTAAGATATGATAAATTGGGAAGCCATTTCATTAAAAAAATTTAAGTTTATATTTTCACCACATAACACAACCTTAATAAGACTCTGTGTTTTATTTCTATTCCTCCCGATATGTCAAAACATGTAATAGTAGGTATTACTAACGCTAATAATACCAATGTAACATTGTAATTCTGGATCAAGGAACGCTGCAGCATACTGCCCCACCAAGCCAAGTAAGCTACTACAGTGTATATATTTTATTCATATATAAAATATGCATATATAAAAATATAGAGTTCATATATTTTCTATAAATCATTTTATTTGTTATAACTGCAGTATTGCATTTGATAAAAATTTTTAAAAGTAAGTAAGTTTATAATTAGAACAGTGCAATAATTATTCACGTGTGGTGACGATTAGCGGTCTTAAGGTATCCATAATTAAAAAAAAAATTTCCTGTAGAGTTGGTAGTGCTATTAACTTAAGGGGCATGACGAAGTGGTAAGAATCGAAAATAAAGTTTTGAAAATAGATAGAGTCAAAGCGTACAAAAAGATTTGAAAATTCATCTAAACAGATTTTTCTTTTAAAACATTGACGCGTCTGCAGACTAAAACACTGCCCCGATTTTGAGAAACATCGACTCGTTTTATCCATTCTAGTTGCAGGATGTGCCTTTTACATAAAATATAAAAATGAGTATATTTACACTTATGAAATTGCAAAATAACCGCAAAAATTTGAAAATTAAAAACATTACGTGCTTACAGCCTAAACGACTTATCAATTTTTATCAAATATGACTTATTTTAATCATCGTGGTTATAGTGAGTTTGCATAAAAATATAACAAATATTTTTTTAAATTTATTAAATTGAAAAAACATTATAAAATAAAAAGAGATTAAAATTGAAACTTTAACGCTCTTGCAGCCTAAACTTTTGAACTAATTTTTATGAATCACCACTTATTTTATTCGTTAAAATTACAGTATTGCCTTTAATAAAAAAATTAAAAAGAAGTAAGTTTTGAATTAGAACATTGCAATAAGCTGTCTAAAGATTTACCGACTTCGGTATTTTGTACCTTAATAAATGAACACGTAATCTATGTAGTATGTAATTACCTTTTTTTAATATACCTTTTTTTAATATCAAGAAACCGTTGCAGCGTTTCGTCACTGTAGCCCAACAAAAACACCAGCATGGAAGGCACACCGCCGCTAATTAAGTAGGTTTTGTTTTGATTGTACCTGAGCAAATATAGCAATTATTACAACTTTATTAAGGATGTTATATCAATGTGCTGGTATGTAATATATACGAGTAGTATTATGTAGTAATTGTAAGCTGTTTATGCTGTCGGCGAATATTAAAGTATCATCTGCGTATCAAGCGCTCTCCATTCGTTAGGTGTCCCCTATGTGGATATTCTCAAGGGCTTCCTTGAAGATTTATTCTGAGCAGATTTTAATATAGGTGGCGAAAGGATGCAACTTTAGTTAACGCCTCGAAGAATGCTGACTGCGTTGGTTTGCTCCTCCACATTGATCTTAATAGCAGCTGAATGATTCCAGTAGAGGCTCCGGATGATCTTTATCATCCATCTTCAAGTTCTTCCAAAACCTCAATCATCTCTTCATACTGTGTAGTATTAATGGTAGTTTTAATCAATTCAGTGCTGATACACGAGCACAAGGTATTATCATAAGACCTAAAGTAAACAAAATCATTTTTATTTGTAGGACCAAAAATGTTTAATAACTTACTCCGTTATGGCACATTTCGGTCTTATGTAAATTATTTATAGGCCTAACTGAAGTCATTATGTCATATTTGAAAGAAACGAAATTTGTCGTATAGTGTAAATCGAATAAACTTACGGATTTTTTATTATTATCCCTACCATACAAGGTATTTATAAAGATAAATTACATTAAATTATGTGACATTTAGATGAACCAATTTTGAGAAATTTAGCCGATTTTCCAGTTGTTTTTTAAACTTTCAAACTGGAATTTTTGGGAATTTACAGTCCTATTTTTTAAACATAATTTTATTAAGTAAAATAAAATTATTAAGCGATTTAATTTTTAAGGATTTTTTTCAATAAATTGTATTTAAATTTATATTCTATATTTGCATGCAAAATTGCTTTTTTTCAATTATAATCCACTTCAATTATATTTGATCTCTGCAACGATGCATACATTAGTGAATGTTAACGTGCCTGAAGTTCTACTGTTGAAACATCGATTACTAAGGGTAAAAGCTAAAAGAATACCACTGCTTCTAAAGTTTTAACCTACAAGTATAATGTAGATCACATAGTATTTTTAAAACAACTGTGTCTGCAGAGAAATAAATTGGTTCCGATTTTGTTTGTTTTCATATAAGCAACCTAATAAATAGTTGCTTAAATAAAACAATCCTAACCTAATCAATCTTAACGTAAATTCATTACCAAAAAAACGGTTTTTTGGTCAGGCATGGAGTAACGGATCTGAAAAGAATCATTTTCTATCAGCTGAATAAACGTTTAGGTCAAAACACTACCTAGAGTAAAAAGATAAAGAAAAAGAAGTTAGCAAATTGGTTTTTAAAAATAACTTTTATTCTTGAAAAACATTGCAATTTCAAAGAACGAAAAAAAATTTAAAAAAAAGTTTATTAACAATCTTAAATACACCATTGGTATATAAAGGTCGAATAAGGTTCAGTGGGATCACTCTGCTAGATATATAAATATTTAATGAGTACAATAGAAAAAATAGTTTTCAAAATAGACTAGGAAAACATTTAACATATTTTTTTGTTATTATTTATTATTTTAATAATAAGTGGACTGTTACTGGTTAATTAATCTAACATTCACTAACAATTATGGAAGTGTTTAAAAATATTTAAATATTTTACGCCAACTTAAAAATATATATAACACTTTTGTTATTACGAACTAAAAAATATGTTTCACATATATACATATATAAGACTTTAAAAATTCACGTATACTTATAAAAGTTAAAATGATTTTGAATTCAAATTATTTTAAGTTTGATCTAAGTTATAGGTGATAAAAAAACTGGTTCAGGTGAAGTTAAAGGAAATGAAAATATTACATAAAACTGATTATTACTTGTTTGGAATGTTTTGTTATCATTAAATTTAATTAAATGTTTAATAATAAATGTTAATATTTAATGAACATAGTAAATCTGAAAAAAGAATAACTTGTTTACTATGACCGATAATTAACACCGTAACACGTTTTGGGACACTTTGATTTCTATATACCCTAAACAAGTGTTACTGTCTAATGTATCATTATGGCATTGTATCTAAAATTTAAAAAGACTTTTAAGAGATGAAAACAGGTCATAAAATTAAAAAAAGAATTTAAAATTAAAACTAAAAACTACAACAACAAAAAATAATAAGAACAGTGAGAGTTAGCGTAAACAATATTGAAGTAATAGTTAAACAAAGTCAATGAAGAAAACAGATTTTACCCTTATTTAAAAACAATTCTACACGTATTCACAAACATTCATTTTTTTAAAATAGCCTATGATTTTACCATCATAATCTACAGAAATTATAACTTAAATTTGCAAATTTTATTGTAAAAATGAAACGAATCTAACAGCAATACAGCTAATTTAAGTGTTTTAATTCAAAACAAATTTACCGTTGTTTTGAAATTATATTTTAAAATGATAAACAAATTTGAAAGATATCCATTATTTTATAAAAACAGACAGATTTTCATTATATGTTTACAAAATACTTAGAATTTTTATTTTTGTAAATAGGAATTAAAATCAAGTCTTATTAAATAAATTACATTAAAGCTTAAAACCTTTTTAAAATATTGTTTTTACTTTAAAAATTATACTCCTTGCTTTACCATGTGAATTCTACAAGGTAACCTCAAACTATTTTATGAAGCTAGACGATATGTTTTCATAAAGTATTCATTAAATTGTTTCACAAAGTAATGCATACACACCGAACAATTTCAAATTAATTATAACCTAAATTTAATTACGTTATGTTATAGCTACAACTACACTGTTACTTTAATATACTACACTAAACTGATATTTCAGAGAAGTTACGATCACGCTGTACATTATTAATTAATTGCCTGGCAACTACGACAGCGCTCTGACATCCTAGCAAAATTTGCCGTCAATTTAACCTGTAACAGTAATAATTACGTAAAACGTTACTAGACCAACTTTATTGGAAATTGTATACTCTTTGCCCATGCAAGTTTCAAAATAACGAGAGGATTAGCCTTTCAGCCATTATTATTGGAAGTAGCTAGGGACTGCATTCGTTATAGTTAAATCAGAGTCCGCCATTTGAAACGGAAGTAAATGAACCAAATATTACACATAGGTCGTTCAGGCTTTATACAAGGTAACTTAGTATACAATTTAAAAAATAATTAGTCTTTTGTTTCAACCTCTTCTTCCGTTCCCAAAATTTCTTCATCCTGTCCGACCTGGTTGCTCTTTGTTATGGTGTAGGTCTTTCGTTCAAATGTTGAAACTTGAATCGCAGATATTTATTCCTTAGAATCCTCTTCTCTGCTCTACCTTCAATTTGAGTCACCGTCAAATTTAACTCTTCTAAATCACTCTGGATCTCTTTGAACCAATTATTCTGCGTTTTAATCTTCCAGAAATAGCTAAATAGCTGTTTCACCAGTCTGGTTTCTGGAAGGCGTGTTATATGGCCGAAAAAAGCAAAGACTTCCCATTATAATATTAAAAATGAAAATGAAAATACTACTGTCCTTATATAACCTGCAATAATTAATATTTGATCGTTTATTTTAATTCAAATAAAAATAAAAATAATACATATTGATTTGCTTGTTACAATTTTCAAAGATACAATTTTGAACGGATTTCGAATACCTACTAATTTTTAAAGCTTACACAATATTCAACTTGTGTATTTTATACACATCAGGTTGCAATTGTTTCGAAATGAAAATTTATATATATATATATATATTTAAATATATATATAATTTAAAAAAACACATTTGACTAATACAGGGCAGCAAATAAGATTTTTTTAAACAGCTGACTATTGAATTAAAGTAAAAATTACAAAAGATAAATATAGGTCATACATAGCCACCAAATTGAGGCTTTTAAAAAGAACATGAAAGAAATATTGAATAAAATAACAACAAAATTGAAAGTTTAATTGATAAAATTAGTTCGAGAAATTAGAATTTGTAAATAATGATACCAATAAATAATATCTGGAAAAATATTTTCAACACCAAATATTTAAAGAATAAAGAAATATAGAAGACCAATTACTGTGAATCAAAAACAGGCCGAGCATAAATTTCAATAGGTTAGGTAGTTTAATTTATAAGTGGTCTACCGAAAATATAACAAGATAGCAAGAGAGTCCGCAAAGAATTTATGGTCGTATTGAAACTCATATATTTTATATATGAGTTTTATATATATATATATATATATATATATATATATATATATATATATATATATATGAATAAATAAGACTAAAGCAAAGTAAGAAATATATACAATTAGAAATAGAGTGTAATTCAAAGTTAATAAATAATAACCTAAATTGACTTTAAATGAACTAAAATACAAATATTTTTTAAACTTTCACATTTTATGACGTCTAATAAGGACAAGGATTAACTTTTAACTGTTACGGTAAAGAAAAGGGAGTCACTAACTACAGCTCGAACTAAGACAATTGAGGTGCGCAATTCAGAGACTTAATAGATTGGTCGGTGTTTTAGCCACATCGACCACAAGAGTTCTGCTAAAATCAGAAGCTAATACCAATCTACATATTTGAATTATGTATGTACGAGACGAAAACATTTTGACAGAACTTTGTAAAACACAAATAATAAAAATGTCAAAATTTACAATTAACAATTCATTAGTGAAATAGCTAATTAATTTTGCGATTTTTTTAACATGAAGTATAAATTAATATTTTTTTATAAACCTTAATTTTATTGTGCTGGATTAGAAAGTTATATACATGGAAAATTTGGGTGTGAATAAATACTTCTATTTATAAATTTGAATATAAATATTACTGATTTTCGAACCACAAAACTGATATTAAAATAAATCAAAGCAAATAGAGATGTTTATGAAATACAAATTAAAAAATTGTTTACATAGAAAAGGAGTCAAATAATTAATTTTATATATGTAAATGTTGTACTTTATTTTATTGAATTTACAATATACGAATATAAACATTGCAATTTTATTATACCTTTTATTTTGGAACTTTACTTTAAGTTTTAATTTTATTTATATTTTGTTTATATTTTATTCTTTTATTGGATACTTGGAAAATATTGTAGTATCATATATTTCTTCCCTCGTTATGACCACTTAATCTTCCAATTTATTTGTTATACATATTTAATCTCATATGTTTTAACCACAGATATTTTATTTGTTTAGATTTTGTTTTACATTAGAACAGTTACAAAATTTTTATGAATTTGATATATAATTATGCTCACTTAGAAAAAATATCTAATTAAAATCTTAATTTAGATATTGTCCAGAATTTCAGAGAGAAAAAAATAAATTCCGAACAATTAATTTAAATGAAACAAATGTAAGTTGTACCTTGTTTGAGGTACTTCCTTGTCACCATATGTCTTTCCTCTCCTTGATATCTTCGGGAACATCTACAATATTGTAGACTGGAAATCTATTCGGTAAACTATCCTGGGTGGAAGTAGACTGCTTTTCATTGGCGACAGCTGACAAACGACGTTTTCCGACATTTATTGAGAAATCGATCCGATAAAATTTGAACACACGATACTCTATAATTATTGTAATTATATTTTTTCTTAAAATTAGTTTTACTTTAATATAATTTATTTCATTTAACATTGTAATTTTATTTGATTATTTCTTTAAGCAACAATATATGTCCCGTTACAATAAGAGCTTGTCTAAATAATTTTGGCTAAAACCTTAATTTTTATAATTGTTTTAAGTAAAACTAGGACGCCCGTGTTCCTTGACTTCTCAAAAACTATAAGTTGATCTTATGTAATCGTTCCATAAAACTCTACCAATGTTTATATAAATAGAGGAGAGTTGTAAAAATTTAGGCAGTTTCACATTTTTTAGATTTTAAAGTGTTCCAAACAACACTTTATTTTATTAAAAAAATTCTTTGTAAACAAACTATGCACGTACAAGTAATAAACACAATAACAAAAATTTAATTGAAACAGAAATAATAAAAATTTTAAAATTTACAATTAGCAATTAATTAGTGAAATTGCTAATTAGTTTTGTGAATTTATTAACTTGAAGTATAAAATAATAAACTTTTATAAACCTAAATTTTATTGTACTAGATTAGAAAGTGATATACATGAGAAATTTGAGTGGGGATAAATACTGCATATCTCTTTCCTGAAATATTAAATTTAATATTACTTGACTTTTGTTTCTTTATTTGATTATTACAATAATTTGAAAAGTATTTCTCAAAATGCAATATGAATTATTTCATAGGCTACACAGATTTTAATACTGTAATGCAAATTATTAAGATTTATAAAATTTTCTTTTGCCATTATTTTTTATTTTATTTATAAATCAGAAGAAAGTTCTTCTGAATGTATTGTTGGATGCTAGTGAGGAAGGCTCGAATTTGAGTAATACTGAAATAAGAGAAGTTGAAATACTAGTGTTTGGGATAAATATGGATTTGTTTAAATTTAAATTAAATTGTCAAACAATTTGTATTCAATGTTATTGGGTATCATTATTATTGGGTATCATTAATTTTGTAAACGTTTTACTAATAAATAAACTACACAATTCTTATTTAGATTGTATAGTATAATATTTGAATTTTAGTATATTTACAAATATTTAATTAGTAATATTTATAATACGTATTAATACAAGTAAGTAAAATTTATTAAAAATAAATAGTCAATTGATTTTCACGATTATTTTTTATATTAAATCGTGTGCTTTCTTCCAGGGCAAAGATACAACAACAGACAATATTGTATGGAATGATAGAAAACCACCTAGATATTCAAGTTAGTTTAGTTTCTAAATCAGTAAATTGTTTAAAATTAAATAACCAAAATTTGAAATTAAACATCAGTATATTTATTATTATTGGTTAAAACTTGTTCGGTTTCTTGTAGTTTTTGTTTGAACTTTCAATATTAAAATAACACAAATAAATATTGTTACTATGTTCTCTTTAATTATTGTATGGTTATATTAATTATAGTTATCATATACCTGCAGTTATCATGTAAATAATGATAATACTGATTAGATAAAACGTTTTTATTTCAAAATGTATCTGCATTATATTATCTTTAAAAAAATAATTAATGACCAAACGGTATTTATGACGGCAGAAACAGAAAAAGAAAATGTTTAATACTTCATTTGACTTTGTTATTCTTTTGACGTACTTCACTTGACTTTGTTAAAATGAAATATTTAGAACGTGTAATTAGGAAACTTTGAGATTTTATCCGAGTATACCAGCAGTCAGCAGAACTTTGAAAAATTATTTAAATTAGGTAAAATATTAATATTTATAAGAAAAAGAATTTTACATTTTTTATTAATTAATTTTACACATTAAAATAAAAAATATGTACATAAGATTTTTCAAATATTTAATTTGTATTATTCATATTTTATTTTGGTAAACATGTTCAAGTTTATATTACGTAGTGCAAATAATTTATGTTCACCTTATCTGACACAAACGTTATTTGGGCAAAACATGTTTTATGAAATTAATGCAGTTAAATGTATAAATGTTGTTAAACAAACGGATTATTTGGATTCCTTATAAATCTTTTACAAAGTAAATATAAAGTTAACAGATTGTCTTAATCTCTTATCATTTTTTCCTAATATTTAACCCTCTAACTTTGTCTACGGTAAATAATTATAAGAATAAAGACCTATTTGAAGAATAAATCTACTCAAAATATAATCAAAATCATTATACGAAATCCGATTTTTAATAGGATTTTTACCGAAAATGTGTTTTTTAAATTTTTTCAAGAAAGTGTTTGTAAAATTTAAGAAATAGTGTAGAGATACAGGAAAGATATTATTTTGAACAAAAATAGACAATTGTTTTAGTCACCAGTGATGAGAACACTAGACCATATTTCTTTGTTGGCATTATTTACCTGTGAAACTGCCCGCAAAAACGTGCAAGTTGTTGCTTTGGCGTTTAAGTGTTAACGCACGAAATAGTCTCACGGCTCTATCAGTAGTGAAGGTCGTTGGAAGATTCATACGTCTTTTTTCCATAATCGTTTTGTTCGTCAAATGAAAAAAGAACTAGTAATGAGGAAAAATAGTAATAATATTCTTTTAAACCTAAAATACGAAAGGTTCCTTTACAAATAAGGAATCAATAAAGACAGACGTCTATATTCGCAATGAACAAGCCATTTCACTTCGCTCTACATTTCCAATATGAAAAGCCTTCCTCGCAACAAAAAGAGGCGCTGAATTGAAAATCATTTTCCTATTGCAAAAAGGCGTTACGATGCTTCTTGTCCAGCTGTTAGGTGGGTTCTGTTTTGGGCTGGTTTGTTAAAAAACGTTTCCCTAGCTATTATTTATTTCTGAGATAACAATACTTTGTAATACTAACATTACCATTTATATTTATTAACGAATTCTCATCGGAAAATGAGATGTTGGACCCAGCACCATGGTAAGATAAAAGCCCTTATTAACAGAGTGCCAACACTGAAATATTAATTACTTTTTGAGACTTTATATATATATATATATATATATATATATATATATATATGTGTGTGTGTGTGTGTGTGTGTGTGTGTGTGTGTGTGTGTGTGTTCAATCTCACGTTTGCAATTCCTGTCCGGATCGAACTTGTCCAAGTTCGGACAAGTAAGAAAATTCGTTCAATAGTTTCTAAAATTATTTTTAAACTTTAAAAACGACATAAAATGACATTTCAATTTCTTCAAATTCTGTATAACTAATTTTGACAGCTAACACGGTTAATTGTCTGATTTTCAAAGTATTTTTCAATTTCAATTTGCTAATTTATACCAATTTCATTGAAATATGGCACAAAAATCGATTTCAGTATTAGGTTGGGTAAGTTAATTCTGCAGTTAGTTGTGAATTAATTGTTTCAAAATAGCGGTCATGTGAAAACTTTAAAAAAATCGTTACATTTTATGTACAACAATGAAGGCAGACAGGGTTAGTTTTCAAATTATTAAATGATTTGAAAATTTAAAAATATTTACATTTACAAATTTGTATGTACAAATGTTGGTAACGTTAGAGAAATCTAAATTAAAAATAGTGTAAGATAAAAAATATGTTTGGAAATTTGTTACAATAAATCCTTATCGCAATCAGATTCTTTATGAACGGAACTGACGAATAATATTTAAATGTTAGTTTATGTAGACATTAACTCTCATTAGTTGGTGAAATGTAAATGAAAACAATTTTTTAAAGTTTTGAAATTACAACAATTTTCAATCAACGGTCTTTGTAACACACATGTACAAGCTGTAAATAATTTAATTGAATTTCCGTGCTGATTTTGAATCGAATTTAAACAGAATGCATATAAATAAATAATAATATATATAACAAGTTCTTATCTAATTGTCAGAAAAAATCTCTAAATTGGTTTCTTTGAAATTAATTGAACTTTAGCATCTGCAACACTCACACGTTTCTACTTGCGGATTGTTATTACAGTTGATGTTCTTACTTCTTTGAAGTGTAAATAATGTTCAATGGAAGTACTGTAAGGACTATAAAAGTAACGTAATCTCCAAGTTATTTAACATTTGAAGTTTCTAAAAAATTAGCTTTGAGAACGATAATAATGGTAAAAACCCATACAAAGGACATCTAACTGAACAGTTATCATTGTTTTTGAGAAATATTGTATAGGCCTATAATATTTCAAAAATAAGTTTAATAAAAATATTCAACTTTCTATTAAATTTATTTTAAAAATATGGATAATTGAAATTGAGATAGATTACTAACTAATACACAATTATTCAAAATGTCCATAATTATTTTCGAAAATCGTCAATTGAAATCATAATTAAATCTTATGTACTTACTACTTAACATTTACGAATACTAAATAACTTCAAGATAAATAAATTAAATAGTTTTAATTAATTTATTAAAATCTCCGAGTTTTGTTTTCCTAACTGTTTTTTTTTTAATTTCACTGAAATGGTTACTTATTTGTAAATTTTAAAATTAAATTAACTTTATTTGAACTTCCTAATTCTTACACAGTCGAAAAGCCTAATTTTCCACATTTTTTTGCAAATACAGTTTTAGAAGATGATGCAAATACAGCTTCTAAATATAACATGATATGGTTACAATATATAGTCTTAATTTCTTGATGATTCACACGTTATGTACGGAATGGTATGTATGTGTGCTTTACCACTTCTGCGTTAGAAAATTTTGGTCTTATTTTATAAAAACTTTGCACAAACTACGATTTTGATATAAATTCTCACAATTTTGTTACCAACCTGAATCCGTTCAGTTAAACTATGACGGCATTTCGAATCTCTAAAAAAAAAATCATAAGTTTATTTATGTTAAACTTTCAAAGAATCCAAAATTTACTGTTGCCAGTAGCATTAAAATCTGAATAAAAAAACATTTAAAATTGTCTAATTCAATAGAAATTTTAAAATGTTCCAGATTGTGGTCAAGTTTTAATTTAATATTTTCAATATAGCTTAATTTAAAAAGCTAAAATGCTAATATATACAGATTTAATTTTATGATGGTGAAATCATAAAGTGTACATCCAAAAAAGTTTTGTTAAAAATGTATTTTACAATATATATATATAGTTAAATTTTGTTGTGATGAAAAACAATGTTAAATATTGATTCTATTGCTTCAGTGAAACAGCTACTCATTTCCATTACTTTAATATAATCTATTGTTTATCAATCTACATTAAGTGAGATATCGTCTTAGTTTAAAGAAATCAAGGCGTTATTAGAACTAGTTTTGATTGAAAGTGTAATATGTAGTCTTTTTAAAAATATGCTTTTTGGTTTTATTGCACATGTTTTAGCTACTTAAATTCTAAAAACCCCTCGTATAATAAACACCTTGTTTCAAAATTTGAATATAAATATCACACAGTTGAACGTAATGTAACATTACTCTGAAACTAGTTGTGATATTACAATACTTATAAAAAAGTTATTTGTTTTTGGAATATGTTGTGTATATAAAATTGTGTGACTTTTTTTTTCATGTATGGATTGCTAGTAACTCAAAAAACTAATTTGTATTTTATTTTATTCTACAAACATCAATAAGCATGGGTTAATGAAAGTTGTATTATTATGCTTATTAAAATTATTAGAGATTGTTCATTGCCTTTGTAATTTTTTAAATGTATTTTATAACTGACTCGTCCAATAAGTACAGCTGACATGACTAGACTTGAAATATTCCAAAATGTGACAAGCTTGCAAGGAAATACAAAATTGTTTTGTTTATCTGTGGTGTTAAAAGAGAGGACAATTGACAGCGTTTTTAAATTGCATTTTTGTATGTTTCGTAAATAAAAATTTTAAATAATAATTTTTAAATAATCCAGAGAAGTTCTAGAGATACCGTTTTCCTTCTCTATTTTGTAAATATCTATATTAGAAAGGCTATAATTAAAAATAATGGAAAAAGTTTTATCACTTTAATCTAGAAGAACATTTCCCACTAAATGATAAGTTATGCGAAAACATAATATTTTATATTCGTACCAACTAACTGTACAAAGTTTATTGCTTCAGTTAGATTGTCTTTACATATTAATTGAAATAGTTTAAATATTAGGTGTAATAGTTTTTTGTATTATAAAGTAAGCACTAAAATCAGCTGTCTTACTTACGTCATAGGAGCTAATTCCCTAAAAAAAAAAAAACATTATATATTTTATAAACGAACATCGATAGATTGCTTGGCGTTTGCTGATGATATGGCGCTAATCACAGACACGATAGAACATGCACAAGAAGAAATAATGGAACTCCAGAAACAAGCGGCTAAAGTTGGACTACGGATTGCGTTTGAGAAGACCCAATACATGACAAACATCAAGAGCGTCCCTAGCAATCTCAAGATAAACACCAAGACAATAGCCAAAACCGACAGTTTTAAATACCTGGGAGAGTGGATAACACAAAACAATAGCGATAAAATATCACTAGAAAACAGATTACTCAAACTGGAAAAAGCGCACTTTTTCACGAAAAACATATACAACAAAAATCCCTATCCTGGAACACTAAACTAAGGCACTACCAAACGGTAGTTAGGCCAGCAGTCCTCTACGCGGTGGAACATTTGAACTGCATACAGCTCAGGACTTAGAGAAAATAGGAAAGATGGAGAGAAGGAGTTTACGGAAAATATTGGGTCCAAAGAGTAACACAGGGTTAGAATATAAACAGAGGTCAAATGGAGAGCTTTATTCCAAAATAGAAAAAATAACAGACGTATTCAGGAAAAGAAGACTTCAATTCTATGGACACATATACAAAATGGAGAACACCCGACTAACTAAACAGATCTTCACAATATTAAACAAGCACAGGAACAAGATAACCTGGTTCACAGAGATAGACAAGGACCTGGCAAACAACGCAATAGACTCAGAAATTATAGGAGACAGAGCAATATTCAGAATACGGCAACTTGAGTTGCGGGAGAATAAAAGACCCACGTGCAGGAGAGGAAGAGAGGGGATGCAAGAGGACAAAGAAAACCACTCAAGAAAGATGAAGGAAGCATGAAGAAGTTGATTAAGCGTGCCCTCTAAATGGGCTATTTGAAAAAAAAACGAACATATAAAAATGAAATAAGACAGTATATAATTTTTACATTTAGATTTTCAATGATAATCACCATAAAAATGTTGATAAATAACTGTGGTAAAATTGAATATTTCTAAATAATGTAAAATGAAAACGTTAACGTTCAATATGTCCGCCTGTTTTAAAACATTCGAGGAGATATTGGTCGATAAGCAGCTTATCGAAGTAATAAACCAATTAATTGATTAGCTAAATGTTCAGTACATTAGAGCAAAACTGCAAAAGCTAGAGTGCTTTACCATATTCATATTTATACAAATTTACATAAAATTGTTATAATCAGCCATTCAAAATTTGTTACAGAAATTAATATCGGCGGTACCATGGACCCGTTAAAGATGCTGTATACTATCAGTAAGTTAATCGCCCCCAATAAATCATTATTAAATTTGCTGATAAGAAACAGTTACAATTACAGACAAAATTGAAGAAGAAGAAGAATATCAACAATGACCAGTTAAGTAATCCATTTTTTTTTTTAGATCAGTTAGTTCGATCTAACTGTGCAACAATTTTATAACGTAATCTTGATCGTATAGTATAACTAATTTTAAAACTAGGTAAAATTTACTGTATGAATGGCTGTTACTCTAGATATTGAAATAAGATATATCTTATGAAATCAAAATACAACAAATCACAGTTTTGTTCTTTCCTTCCAAAAACAAATATTTCGTTAACAGGAAGCGGTGCGAGGGATGTAAAACTCCCCAAGGATCGTAATTAATCACACTCTGTGGATGGCGGCCAAAACGATGGATCACCCCCAATAGCGAGTCAATAATATATCTGCGTTTACTTCCACATTTATACTAAGGCACACTAGTTTTTACACGACTGCCAAAAAGGAGTGCAATGTTTTCAGTACCTGGGTAAGTATGTATGTATGTATGTATGCATGTTTGTCTGTATGTATGTATGTATGTATGTATGTATGTATGTATGTATGTATGTATGTATGTATGTATGTATGTATGTATGTATGTATGTATGTATGTATGTATGTATATATGTATGTATGTATGTATGTATGTATGTATGTATGTATGTATGTATGTATGTATGTATGTATGTATGTATGTATGTATGTATGTATGTATGTATGTATGTATGTATGTATGTATGTATGTATGTATGTATGTATGTATGTATGTTTTTTGCGATGCCAAAAAAAGGTGGAAAAAATCTTTTATAGACTACCTGGGGTAGGGTACGCACTACCCCAGAGTGTGGGACTCAAATTAAGTTCAAACTCAAGTTAAGATATATATATTGTTACCCACTAAAAAACAACCAAAAGCATTCCTCTTCTGTAAACCAACCCCCACGGAACCGCCGCCAGGCATTACTTCGTGGAAAGGTGGACTGCCTGACCGCCTACTCTTCTACAGCGTTGGATCTCCTTTCTCGATCCTCAGCCCTCAACTTCTTCATGACCACTGCAGCGAATTCCGCAATGACCCTCCAGTTGGCCTCTGAAGCCATCATTGTCGCAACCAGACTTTCTGGTGCAATGCTGCCTAACAGATATGTTTGCAGCCTTATCCTTTCCTCGTCGAATCTCCGACACTGGAAAAACACATGCTCCACATCTTCCTCCACTGGTGGAAGACAGAGAGAACAAGCCGAGTCTGTTTCAGCCTAAAACGGAAGCAACCGTGCCCAGTGAGAATCTGTGTGAGATAGAAAACCCCCTCCCAATGATTTCTGTTGCACCAATCCTGGATTTTACCTATGAGTTGGTATGTCCATCGTCCATTTGTTGTTTCATCTCACTGTCGCTGCCATGTCTCCAGGGTCCTATTTCGCTCCTCTGTAATTGCCACTGTATGACTATACCGCGGATCAGCACTTCGCTTGCGCCAGTAGAGCCTTGCTCTTTCATCAGCCATCAGCTCCATTAGTGGTTCGCCCGCCACTATTCATGCAGCGTCTTAGGAAACTATTCGGTAACCACTCACGACACGCAGCAAAGCACGGCGGTGCACCGCAATAACCATGCGCGCATAGCTCGCGATCATAACAGCCTGACTCCAAATCGGCGCTCCGTAAAGGAGCACTGAGCTTACTACCCCAGCCAGGAGTCGGTGGCGTGCCTGTCTTGGACCTCCCAGATTCGGCATGAGCCTGCAAAGGGCTCCTGCCACGTTCGTCGCCTTTTCACTAACTGCCTTAAGATGTTTCCTGAAGCAGAGTCTCGAGTCAACCCACAAACCAAGGTATCGGAAGGCTGGGACGGAACTTATCTGCATATCTCCAACTGTAAGAGTTACTGTTTCAATATTTTTCCTGCTGGTCACAAACACGACCTCCGTCTTATGAGCTGCAGACCAATAGATGTCAACCATCTCCGGATTGACTTTACTGCCTCGTTGGCCCGAACCTCGACTTCTTCCAAAAACGTCCCCTCAACAACCACCGCAAGGTCATCGGCGAATCCAAAGACTTTTACACCTAATGGTACGCTGACTCGTAAGACCCCATCATACATGATGTTCCAAAGGAGGGGTCCAAGCACAGAGACTTGTGGTACTCCTGCTGTTACTCTGTACCTCTTTTCTCCTTCCTCAGTGTCGTAGATGAGAGTTCTATTTTCAAGGTAACTCCCTACCACCTTCTGGAGATACACTGGAACTCCCATGCTAATTATGATCTGCAATACGTTACTCCATCGCGCTGAGTTGAATGCATTTTTAACATCCAGTGTGACAATGGCGCAATATTGTTTATCACCTCTTCTCCACCTTTTCCTTTCAATAGCTTCCCTCGCTTTAGTAATGACACCGTTAATATCATCAATGGTAGATCTGCCCCTCCGAAATCCGTATTGATCTTCCGAAAGCCCATCTGCGCCTTCAGCGAATGGTTCAAGTCGTTCATAGACAATCCTCTCCAGAATCTTCCCAGCTGTATCAAGTAGACATATCGGTCGATATGATGCTTCAGGAGGCTTTTTCATCTTTGGTATCAGAACCAACTTCTGCTCCTTCCATCTGGTGGGAAAAGTTCCTTCCCGTAAGCAGCCATCCAGTACTTTAATAAAAGCATCAGAACTGTGTAGGTCCGAGTCTAACGTACTGTCCGCCTCTCTACCGATTGAGCTACAAGCACTTTCCTACAACTTTCCTACATATACACCATGTATTACGATGTAATCAACTGAGCAATTGCGAGTTTAGCAGTAAAATGTATCTGATTGCCTGAATGTGTTTAATGTTTTTGGAACGATTCGTACTTCGGTAATTAATAGGAAATAGTTCATTTCGTTACTCATTCAATGAGCTCTAAATTAAATGGGTTTTGTAATAAAACATCAAATAAAAAGGGATTTATGTTTTGTTTCAATAAAAAGGCAACCACTAATGGCAAAGAAATTATTTACATTCTGGAAATTTTATTTAGAATAAAATAATCTTAAAACTGATTTAATATTATTAACTCTCTAAAAAAATATTGCATCTAGTTTGAATGCAGACTTCGTACTATAAAAGGTAATGAAGGTAATTTTTGTAATCTTTTAATTTAAAATTGCGATAGAAAATATAATTTATTTTTATTTATTTTTTTAATTCAAGCGGAATAAATACTCCAGTTTTTTCTACAGGTTTAAAACGTAATTTATTTATTAAATTCATAAATTATTACATTTGACTTAATTTAGTGCAGAGAATAACTAAGAGTATTTGTGGACCGCTTGAGCTCATACAACAAAGTAGACAAGAGTTTCTTATAGTGACATATGTTTTAGTTGATAAATTTGTTTTTTTTTAGGGACTTAAGAACGACTGTTAGTCATACACTCGAAACATTCTGCACTCATTCCATATACACAAATTAAGGAAAATGTTACAATAAACAACAATAACTATAACATGAATATTTCATTAGTAAGTAACAATAATTTTAAAAATATAAATTTCCCAATGTTTAGAATTATTGTTTAAACATTAGGAAAACATTTTCCAGATGCTTGTACAAAAAAGAACGTCATATGCCTATTTTCATGGAGGTCAAAATAAAAAAGGTGAATTCTAAAATAGTTTATCAAACTGACGATGCCTGAACGTTTATCCCATTAAATATCTACAAAATATTTTCAATAGACATTTTCGTTAAAAAAACATTCGATGTAAAAACTCTGACAACTATTTCTCCTGAAACTTTAAACAATCCAATTTGTATTCAATAAAACTAAACTGCCTACAGAATTGAGAAGAGGTTATTTTGTCCAGACGGATTAAATAAAAAATCCAATTTACCCACCTGTCGATGCGCGGGACGGAAAGGGAGCGGCGTTACACGAGATCTGACGGAAACACTTGGAGTTGTTAATGGAAATAAAGTGGAAAGAAACAAATCTATTTACTGTGGAAACTGAGTTTGTTAATTTAAAATTCGTAGTTCAAAAAAATGTAAATAGTAAAAGAATTGTCTTGCTGATTTAATGGAAACGAATTGAGAATATTATTGTAATATAATATATATATATATATATATATATATATATATATATATATATAATATATATAAGATAACAATCAGTTACCTAAATGTATAGTAATTAGATTAGAAAAACACCAGTTTAAAATAAAGTGTTATTATTTAAATTTTAGTTAATTTTAATTTTGCCGAATTTAATTTAATTATTTTAAAATGTGTTTCATTTAAATATTAATATTTAATAAAATACACAATATTTTAAGAAGGTTAAAAAATAATACAAAATTATTTAAAATTACATTTTTATCACCAAAACCATGAGTTAAAAGTAATATTTAATTTTATCTACTTCCATAACTTAACATTATGTCACATATCTAAAATTTGCATTATAAATATAATAACTGCAGTATATTAATAAAATCAGATAAATTTTAAAATGTCGAGGTGAATTACAAAATATTCTTAGTTGGGTTCTTTCAATTTGTTAGATTTTATACTTATTTTTAAATGTAGTTTCAAATTGATTTTATAAGAATTTCCTTATTGTTTTCATACTAACAAAAGTCTTAATTTTATCTATACTAAAGCCTTTATTCATACAAAGCCTTTATGAGAAAATACTGAAAAATCTCAAATAAAATTCAGTTCGCTAACAGTTACTAAACTGTTAGTTTTTTCGATGATTTACACGTAACTTTGTTTTAATAATAACGAATGCATTTTTGGCTTTATACAACAAAATTACTTTAATTGCAAACAAAGAACGTTTAGCATTTTTAAATATTAGTATAAACCCATATCTTTGCAGCGTATTAATGACCACTAAAAAGTGACCTAGCTTGAGATTACAATCACTGCTATTTTTATTACTTCAAGGACACGGGTCTGAGTCTGAACATAGTTTACCAAGCAAATATGCCAAAGAGAAGTGAAATCTAGCTACTATTACGCCTATCTCTTCTTACATTATTTTTTCTAAACAATAACATACTTTTATTTCAAAGTTTATGCGCTGACGAATCCTAAGTTTACGTGTGATTATTACTTGAAAAAATCAGTATTTTGAGAAATGAGGTCACTTAATCAGTTACTGCTACTGAAGTTATTGTTTTTGCCGATATCTTCGAAATCAGCAATATTCACTATAACTCCCTAATGCGTAGGTTTATTTCCACACTGTTATAGAAAAGCAAGATGGCCTGTGTATTTTCCGCATCATTTACTGTGTGATTTATTAGAAACAAAACTTGTCTTGCGTCTCTGTAGTAGTCAAACGTTTCCCTGTAAGGCAGAGATCAATGTCATAATTATGGTTAACATTTACGTAGTGTGTCATTTAATGATAGACTTGCATTCAAAGGATCATTATAATGCATCATTTACTGTGTGATTTATTAGAAACAAAACTTGTCTTGTGTCTCTGTATTAGTCAAACGTTTCCCTGTAAGGCAGAGATCAATGTCATAATTATGGTTACATTTACGTAGTGTGTCATTTAATGACAGATTATGCATCATTATAATGCATCATTTACTGTGTGATTTATTAGAAACAAAACTTGTCTTGCGTCTCTGTAGTAGTCAAACGTTTCCCTGTAAGGCAGAGATCAATGTCATAATTATGGTTACATTTACGTAGTGTGTCATTTAATGACAGATTATGCATCATTATAATGCATCATTTACTGTGTGATTTATTAGAAACAAAACTTGTCTTGCGTCTCTGTAGAAGTCAAACGTTTTCCTGTAAGACAGATATCAATGTCATAATTATGGTTATATTTACGTAGTGTGTCATTTAATGACAGATTATGCATCATTATAATGCATCATTTACTGTGTGATTTATTAGAAACAAAACTTGTCTTGCGTCTCTGTATTAGTCAAACGTTTCCCTGTAAGGCAGAGATCAATGTCATAATTATGGTTACATTTACGTAGTGTGTCATTTAATGACAGATTATGCATCATTATAATGCATCATTTACTGTGTGATTTATTAGAAACAAAACTTGTCTTGCGTCTCTGTATTAGTCAAACGTTTCCCTGTAAGGCAGAGATCAATGTCATAATTATGGTTACATTTACGTAGTGTGTCATTTAATGACAGATTATGCATCATTATAATGCATCATTTACTGTGTGATTTATTAGAAACAAAACTTGTCTTGCGTCTCTGTAGTAGTCAAACGTTTTCCTGTAAGGCAGATATCAATGTCATAATTATGGTTATATTTACGTAGTGTGCCATTTAATGACAGATTATGCATCATTATAATGCATCATTTACTCAAATTCAATGGGGAATTGGAAGTTAGATGCTCACTAATCAATCAACAAGTATTCAATTACATCGCCCTCAAATAAGGCTCGTTAATAATCTGTGATCAGGTTTAATTGTTGTAACTAGGAATAATCAGGGGTTAATTAAAGCTCATTGGGCTTTTTTAAAATTAAAGTTTAAAAAAAAGTAAATTTAAAAAATCGCGCGCGTATCCATCTGTCTGTCTGTCTGTTGCTATAGCATTTTGTATTCGTAAATAATGTGACCGATAAATGTGAATAAAATGGTATTTGTAGTTGCCTGAAACCCGGAAACATATAAGGGTTGATTATAAAGTAGTTAAAGGCTGGTATCTTAGGGGTATCGTTTAAAACTGAAAGGACAAAAGTTCAAGTGATCATGTCTGTGGCAGTAATTTTGAAATTTTTGATAAACAAATCTTATTTTTTCAAATGTTACTTATTTTTGACCGATTTCTACAAAAACGTCTTTTGAAGAATTCACTAAAAATTCTAAAAGATTTTTAAGATGACGATTGTCTTTTCGCAGTTTTGATAAAAGTAAAAATAATACGATTCAAAATTAGTTTTTGTGTTTTGGACATCCAAAACATCTTTGAAAGAAAAACACTTAAATAAAAGGTAAATTTGGCTTAGCGGCAGGGCAGACAACATGGAAGTCAACTAATTCATTCATGTTAATGTGTAGTTTGTATCTGACGCAAGTGCTTTCAAGGCTTGTGCTTGACCATTTTAATTATTTATCTTATATAGGCCACGTATCCTCTCTTTCTAGTTTTATGTACAGTTTCGTGTTCCTGTCCCATCCTCAGATTAACATATCAAAATAAATAGCTTACGTCACAACCAAGTACGTGATGCACGTGTTTTTTTTGTGAAACTACTAAACATTGTTTGTATCTTTTACTGAGTTGTTGTGAGTTGTGCGTGTTATATACGTTATTCATTTCAATGTATTAATCTGACGTAACAATACTAAATCTGTAACCTATATACTAGAAGTTAGTTCGTCAGTGTTTTAAGTTAAAAGTGATGTCTTTTAAACGACGTCTCAACAACCAAACTAATAAAAAAGAATCGTTTATATTTATAGTTTTAAGATTTATCACACACCACTATGTTAGGCCTGACAACCGTGTCAGTTAAGGTTTGGAAACTCTTTAAAAAAATAAAGGTTTTTTTCACACATCACAATGATAGGCCCAACAATCATATCAGTTAGGATATGTAGTAGTCTTTAAAAAAATATAAAAGTTTTTTTACACATCACCGTGTTAGGCCTAATAACCGTGTCAGTTAATATACTTAGTATTCTTTTAAAAAATTTAAAGGTTTTTTCACACATCACTGTGATAGGCCTAACAACCGTATCAGTTAGGATATGCAGTATTCCTTAAAAAAATATAAAGGTTTTTTTACACATCACCGTGTTTGGCCTAACAACCGTGACAGTTAGGATATGTAGCCAAATAATCTTTAAAAAAATATAAAGGTTTTTTCACGCATCACCGTGTTAGGCCTAACAACCGTGTCACTTAGGTTATCCACTATTCTTTTAAAAAATGGTTTCCTATCACCCAAACCCGTATTAGAAGTATTTTTATTGTTTTACTGATCTGAAGATCAGTAAAACAATAAAAATACGTCTAAAATCAGTACAACACGGTACCGATTTTCGCCGGTAGCAATTTTGAGGTTATGTTGGTCACTTTTATTTTCGATTTTTATCGTACTTCTCGTGCTTTCATATTTTGGTTTCTTGCTTTTGGGCACATAATAAAGCATTTTAGTAAGAAAAATATCGAAAACTCTAATAGATGCTGCAATGCATATTTACCATTTTTTCATATAATGTAATTACACAAATATATATACTACCTTACAATTAAACTATCCTAATAAAATTGTATATAATATATATATATATATATATATATATATATATATATATATATATATATATATATTCTGCACTCTGCTTTAAAAACATTGAATAGTCTTAAATGAAAAATACCAGATTGTAATTATTAGATGAAAATGTAACATTAAAAACAATAATTTTGCAATAAATAAAACATAAATTAAGATTTGTAAAATTGATTAGTTGTTTAGAAAATTTTGTTATGCAATAGTTTATTGACATTTTTAATGCGGTCGTAAGTGAGTTTTGCTATTCACAAAATTGTGTTAACTTTTGTGACTTACTTGTCATTTAGGAATAAAGAAAAGTACTGAACACTTTCAAAAATTGTACGTTTGATTTTTATAGATGTAAACATTTTTTTAAAAAAGTACAAGTATTTTAATGAGCTTTTATTTTTGCTTATGTTTGCTGTATGCCCTAGGAAAAACGTACCACTACAATTTGGTTCAAATTTAGAAATTTATATCCTCCGCAATCCAGCTACAGTTTTTAAATTTATAGTGTGTTCCAAAAATTAATCAAATTTAGCTGATAAAAAACAAGAGCCACAAATGATTTTATTCAATGCAGCACCTTAATTATAAGTTTAAAAATATAAAAATCCTTTGTACTTTTACACATTTTAACCCAATCCTAAAAAAACATGGTTTGCTTGATTTTTCTTGCATCGATTTATTATTTTGAAAAAAGAGCAGACAACTGCTACGAAAATTATATTAAACAAGCAGTGTGAGTTTAACACATGTTGTGTTTTGACAAATCAGCTGTTATTAAGACATATGCCAGCTGTTAAGGAGGAGTGTTTAAAGAGACATGCTTCTAGTAATTAACTTGTCAGTAACACGTTGCCTTGTGTCGTCAGGTGTTTGTAAAGGTCACGTGACTAGTGTACACATAGCACCAAACGGGAGTATATTGTATTTTTTCAGTCAACATTGGTTTTTGATTGATTAGACGAAATCAATCACAGTGATTTACTCGGAAACTGTGTTATTTTTTATCACAATAATAATATAAAGAAGGGTTGCGACTGGTGTAATTAAAAGTTATATGAATTGATTTTGAGATTTGTAATTCATGTAAAGTAACTATTACTTTAAACTATTCTAAAATTAACCGTGAATTAAACTATATAAATTTATATTTGGCCAACTATTATATTTGGGCAATAGCAGTAAATAATCGGTCATTGGATACAATTTGTTGAAACAAATTGCAGCTTATCAAGTGTAGCCTACCAAATTTTTTTGATAGATAATTATTGATATTAGGAAGTTGCTGTAGTTTCACAACACTTATTATTTAGTACTAAGGATTTACACTTAACAAGTAATTTACATTTGATATTACGATGTCACTTTGTTTGGATCACCATTCAGTAATGGAGTCCCATAAATTTTAAACACAATGTTCATGTGTTACTCTTGTTTTATTTATTATCGTCCACTAATATCCAAGGGCTTTGTTCTTTTAAGACGGCGAACATCATCTGTGTTATTCAACAAGCACAACACTTCAGGATTGACATGTTTTTTGTAGTCTGTTTTTATGCATGATTGCGTATTTCATTATTTCTTCTGAAACCGTATTCATCCTGAGGTCACGATGCAGGTCATCATTACGCACGAACCATGGTGCATTAACAATACTACGCAGAACCTTGTTCTGGAATACTTGAACGGCTTTAGCATTTGTTTTCTTCTGTACACCCCACAGCTGTATTCCATAAGTCCAAACAGGTTTGAGTAATTGCTTATAAATTAAAAGTTTATTGTGTAGGTCTAGTGTAGATCTCCTACCAAGCAGTAGATTTTGAATTTTCAGTTTGCTTCCTCTACGAATAATTTTAATACAACGGCATTTCTTATAGTTCTTAATGCGTATTTCTGACTTTTCTGACTTTTGAAAAAATCATGATTTTAAAGTTTTTTTGCTTTAATTGTGTGCTATATATCATTTCGTTATATTAATTTGCAGAAGATTAATTTGTTAAAATAAATTGCTATTTTTAGGCATTTATTACGAAACAATATTCTGAAGTCAAATTTTAATATCCCCTATGACAATAGTTACAAAGTTCAGTACTATTTAAAGAATACGAGTTATATACGTATCAATTGAGTTAAACACCCAACTGCCGAGTCGAGTTAGGTTACTAAGGTTTTTTACAGGAAAAAATATATATTCTTTTCATTAAATACGCATTTGATTGAACACCACAGGCGGTCGAGTTAGTTAAACACGCAGGAGCCAAGTCGAGTTAAAGTTCTTTTTTTTTAAATATATATTTTTCATTATTAACAATACGCATTTCCTTAAACACCCAACAGCAGAGTCGAGTTAGGTTATCAAGTTCTTAATATAAACATATTTTATCATTAGTAAAACACATATAATTATCAATAGCACACATTAAATTTATCATTTTCGCCATTAAAAACACTTTTTCCACTTTTGTGCTGTAGTCATTTCCAGGTTGTTTGTCACTTTTATTTTCACTTGGAACGGTGCATTGTTTCCACACTTTTATATTTTAAATTATTAATAGCAAAAGATGCACCGTTTATAGCAAAAGGTGCAAAAATGTTAAAATTAAAAATATCCCAAAAAATACGTTTTATTTCTTAATATCTTTTAATTAATTAATCTTACTTAATTAACCTTCTCTCTTAATTAATTAATCTATTTTCCTCTAGGAATTTTGTAATTTCGTTGAGCATATTTATCTGCATTTCCTAACGTCAAACATTTAATATTTATTGTTAACGTGTTTCGGATACTTCCATTTTTTTTTTACTTTTTCAATGTACTGCTCTCCCAAGTCTTAGTTTCGTTCTTTTGTACTATCTTAACGCCTCCCCTTACCAACTTCTACCGCCTAGTCATGTTTCTATTAATTGCTGTGCTTGCTTCTGATGGGTCTTCCATACGCCTTCTCTTTACCGTATATTTAATCCTTATAATTTGTGTACATTTTCAGGCTTAGAAAAAAAATATCTGCTTGTGAATTTACTTGGAGCACTACATTAATAAGTACTGAAAATGGAAGTATTCCCAAACGCGTCAATAACTACGATTTATTGCTTACTTACAAATTATTCTTGATACAACTTATTTTTCTACATAGTCTCTCGCACGAGTAACACATTTTTCCCACCGGATTGGAAGTTTTTTAATTCCATCTTCGTAAAAGTTCTCTGGCGTTCATTGAGCCATTGGGAGCACGAAGGTCTCCACCGCAGAATCGTCTTCGAAACGCTGGCCTCCAAGCGCCTCTTTGAGTGGCCCAAACAGGTGATAGTCGCAGGGTGATAAGTCTGGACTGTATGGGGATGTTCCATTGGTTCCCAGCCAATTTGATCGAGTTTAAGCCTCGTAGCGTTCGCCGAATGTGGTCGGGCATTATCGTGAAGAAGAATGACGTTTCTCGCCGGTTTAGATTTCCTTTTCCTACGAAAAGACTGTTTTGCGGCCTCTAAAACATCGCAATAATATTGTGCATTTATTGTGCGTCGTTGATGGAGGAAATCGACGTGAAAGGCGCCTTGATTGTCGAAAAATACAGTGGCCATTACCTTCCCGGCCGACGATCGTGATTTGGCCTTCAGAGGCGCCCTCTCTCCCCTCTTCAGCCACTCCATACTTGCCTGTTTCGACTCGGGATTGTAATGGTGAACCCATGTTTCGTCACAGGTGACAATCCGGTTTAATAATGCCTCACCATCTCGTTCAAATTGGGTCAATAGTCGCTGGCTAATCTCCAAACGATTCCGTTTGTGAACGTCGGTCAAAATTCGTGGAACCCACCTTGCAGATACTTTGCTGAGTTCCAGGTTTGATGTAACGTTTTTTTGAACGCTACCATAGCTCAACTGGAGTTCATCTGCAATAAATCGCAGCGATATACGTCTGTCTTCGTCCAGGAGCTTCCGAACAGCATCAATGTTTTCGTCCGTGACGGAAGTGATCGGGCGACGATCATGGCTGAGGTTTTCTACTGCTTCCCGTCCTTCGGCGAATTCCTTGTGCCAAGCAAAAACGCGAGCTCTTGACAGGGTCCTGTTTCCGTATTGAGCCGTCAATCTACGAAAGATTTCAGTCGGATTGACCCCCTCCTTGGCCAAAAACTTAATAATAATTCTCTGCTACACGGAAACGTGCACTTCACTCTCACTCATTGTATAGTTTTATACTGAAGGGTCCGAACGGAAATGTTGCCCGTCTACGCCCGTCCCAAACCTCCCAGGCTACCTGAAACCCCACCCTTTAGAGTTCAATGTCCAACGGAAAAGTTTTTAGAAAGTCAGTCTCGTTTATATTTGATCAACCCTCGTATTAAACGTTTGAAGCTAGGAAAGGCAGAAATATGTAGGCCACTCTACAATTTTTTTTATAATAAGTCAACATTTATACAAAATAATTCGAGAATGAATTGAAAACTGAATGACGCAAATATCGAAAACGTTGTATATATTCAGAATGAAATTATTGTATTGTAGATAGGTATAGTAAAGTGCAATCGAATCATAACAGTTAAAGTAGTAAATCCGTGCTGCAACTTCTTTATATACAATTTAAGTATGCGAAATGAAAATCTTTTGATATGGCTATTTTCAAAATAACTCAGGATACGAAATTTAAAAACTGAAGTTATATTACTATAAGTAAACCTAACTAGAATTACTTATATCAAAATAGTTTAACGATGCAAATTTCCATCGTTATACAATATTTTCAATTTATTTAAGAAATATAAGAAAATCTTAATATTCCAGGTTAAGTTTCTCCTCCCAGGATTTCAATAAAAATACAATATCTTAAGGACACCGTTACAAGATCATTTATGTAACAGCTTTCGTAGATATCAAAATGACGATATTACGAGTATAATGAACAGCTGTGACATGGCGTTCCTGTAATAGCAATATAAAATAGCGTCTGATGATTGGTGATATTCATAAAACAGTACAAGATATATGTTTACTTTGACACTTGATATAGTACAGTATACTTTGTGATACAATAAGGTTATATTTTCAGAAAATTTACATTACAAAACTCTAAGTATATATATACACGAAATTGATTTTATTTTACAATAGTAATCTACTCTAATATTTGTATAGATTTTACAACAGTGTTTAAGCAAATTTTATCTTTGATTATTTTTTAGGAATAAAATTTTCAAAAAGAAATTTGTAGAATAATGAGATATATATTTTCGATCAGGGAACATTTTTTTATTTATAATATGAAAAAATATAACAAATAAGAGACATTATTAAACTTGTTACATTTTTTTGTTAAAATTGCCTTCTGTCACATAAGTTAAGCACTGTAACAGAAGAATAACTTCCAGTTTTGTAATGCATTTAGAACCCAAACACGGAACGTCAAATGCTTCTAAAAAACTTAGAAAGATCATGCCTTTTCAATTTTTGAAACACAATCTCTTCTCTTCTTTTCGGCTTAAAACATTTTCCGACGTCTTCCGATTCCTAGCTTCCATTTTTCTCTGTCGTTCAAAAGATCTTGATCCAATCCCCTCTCTCTCACTTGCTTATCATTTCCTTCTCTCAGACTAAGTCTGTCTTCATCTGTTTTTGCAAAAATTTGGTTTCCATTTTAGAAGTAGTTTGGAAAGTCGATTTCCGTGCATCCTTTGAACATAACCAAACCATCGAAGATGTGTTGTCTTCATATCATCTACAATGGAGCGCTTCACATCCATGGTGTTACGGATTATTAGATTTTTGATCTTTTCCCGTTTCGACTGATCTGTGGTTCCTCATCAATAGTCCATTTCTGTAGCTTAAAAACATTTTTCTCTTTTTTGTTCCAATGGCCATATTCCCCTTCCATATGAAATTATACTTTTTTATAATTGTAGTAAATATTCTCTGTTTATTTTTGTCGATAACTGTAATACGTTGTTCAGTATCCTTATTGATCTTTTCCCTGTGTTTTGTTTTTTCATCGTTGTGTCTAAACATCCATCACTAGCAACTGACATTCCCAAATATTTGTAATTTTTACACCCTTCCCTTTTTGTATTGTGTTCCAATAGATAATTCCCGCTCTGCCCACCTATGCACAAGTATTCCGTTTTGTTTAGGTTTACCTCAAGTTCCCGAATATCATATTCCTTTATTAATTTCCTACGCAATCTTTATAATCCTGTGCTATAACTCTTTGTCAACTGCAAAGCAGAGGGTGTTTAAGGTGTCGTCGTTCAATGGTATACTCATTCTTTTACACTTGCGTTTCCAGTTGTGCAGTGCTTGTTCCAGTTAGATCTTAAACAATGTTTTGGGAAAGGGAATATCTTTGTTTAAGTTCCTTAGTGATTATGAAAACTTTCGACATTTTATTTCCCTTTTCAAGGTCTACATACAGGCAAATCACTTACTGATTTACAGATATCTTCTTTAGAAAGAATGCATAAACATCATAAAAATATTTACCTCTCGTAGGATTCTATGTTTTGTGATGGAAGTAATTTACCAACAAAAGGTTGTTTTTAGTTTATACTACTTTGAAAATACGGGTTTACCATCACAATCAGCATTAAAATGTGCACATATTAGGATATAAATTTAACAAATACCGTTGAAAATATGAAAACGAGAACATTCAGATATAATTGTTAACGACCCGTAAGAAAGATAATAACAATTGCACCTCAAAATGAATGCAGCAACCGAACTTCTACTTCGAAGTTTCCGTCCCATGATAATGTTAGGCTACCTCGGCAATAGTTTAAAAAAACAAAGTGTTATCACGGTGCTACAACACAACTGATTTCCCTCACATTAGAACAGATTCAAACAACTGTACTTCAAATATCGACGTTCTATGAGAATCGATTGTAAACGTCATGTTTTGATTAACGACAGGATATTGTACAAAGCTTATATCGATTTCACATTTCACGGCAGTTCAATTAATTTAGCTTTGATTTAAGCCTTTAACGACCTCGTTTGAACACAGTCTGAATAATGTGTGCGCAATGTTTGCGTATACTATCATTTTATATTGGCGTATTCAGCCGGTATAACAAGTATTCAACTTCAAACCGTTAATAATATTTGGGAAATAAATGTTTTGATTTGTCACTTTATGTTGACATTTTCAAATTATTCGTTTCCATTCGGCATTAAACTGAAGTGATTTTACTGAGTTATGAGAAAGGCCCGTTCAGCTTTGCGTCATTTGTACCGCAAGCAATAGACTGGCTGTTATTTTTCTGATTGTATGAAACAAGTGTTCAGCAAGAAAAAGCGTTTAAGTAGAAATAGGATATACAAAATAGGTCCGCACGTGTTTATTTGCCTGTGTTATATATTGTTGGAAACAGAGCCAGCTGGAAATTATTCATCGCAAGGTTCATTGCCCAGCCCCGCGTAGTAAAGCCTACTGAAACTCCGAAATTATCAAGTTTCTTTAACTATGTTTTTGAAAAAATGCTGGATAACAATGACATTCCTATTGAAGTGTACAATTTTTGCTATAGTTGGCACTGCAACTACAAACGTTGTGAAAGGTTTAACATAAAAAATCAACAACCTTCTTCGACGATCAAACCCTAAAACCATGTTTGGAGAGTGAATCAGAAGATTCCGCCTGTATGTAGCTTATATGAGATCGAAATTTAATGCAACAGTAAAAAAGAACAAAAATTGGGTTGTGTTTAGATAAATAAATTGGAAAGAACTGTGAAGAAAGTATCACCATTAAGGTACACCTGAAGACACTTTGTTATTCACAAAAACTTCGCTAGACTTCTTGTCTTAAGAGAACAAGATAACCTCAATAAAAGCTTAAATAGTAACATTGATAAATATTAGGGAACTTTGTATATATATATATATATATATATATATATATATATATATATATATATTATTATTATTATTATTATTTGCGTATAGACCCTGTTGCACACCTCTCTCATCCTGTCCCTTCCGCTCCTCCGTCCATTTTACCTTACTCTCTTTGGGATTTCATTCTCTGGGACCTTCCAACCGAGCATGAGATGTATATTTTATTTATTATTATCAATACCCCTGGCGATGGGGATGCTCGCCAATTTCGGTTGGAGGGTACTGGGGAAATAAAATAACCAGGGTGGACAAAAATCAGTGAAGTGGACAACGGCCTCAATGGCGGATGGAGATGTATTTCTCAACGGCAAAGAGGGCGGAGGAACCAAGAACACCAAAATCCGGGGTGCTTCTGTAGTAGTAACCACCGGCAACCTGGTCAGCGTCGGTTCATCCAGAGGATGCGGCTGTACGTAACTCTCCAGAAACTAACAATCCCTGGTTCTAAAAATCCCAGTGGAAACACTGGACCTTCAAGATTACAAGCAACTATATATATATATATATATATATATATATATATATATATATATATATATATATATATGTGTGTGTGTGTGTGTGTGTGTGTGTGCGTGCGTGTGCGTGTATGCGTGTGTGTGTGTGTGTGTGTGTGTGCGTAGTTGGTGTAGATTTTAATGCTGATTATGATAAAGAAATCAACATTTCGAAAAAAGTGAGACAAAGAACCGTTATTGATAGAAAATGTCTTCCACAATGTTAGTGAAAAAACCGCTTGTCATTACTGTTGAAGAAATATCAAAGCCCAAAATCGTCTATTTGATAAACGTTATCTCCATCTGTCGCAGCAATATAGTGTTGCATAAGCCGTGATAGTTACTTAAAAGTAAGCTCTTATAATGTTATAATTATCGTTTACGCACTATAAATAAACCATGACGGATGCATTAAACGCTTTGAGTATACCTATACACGTTAGATTTGCTAAATTTCGAAATAATTTTAAGCAACTCTTTAGAAGCCGAAGTTGTCGCTGTCAAAGAATTCATAATTAATTAAGGAAAGAAGTTTCTTAATTAAGATTTTAGGAACGGTTTATTACGCACGTGTTACTATCAGAGAGCACGTTAAAGCAACTTGAAAACACCACGTGCCTACTCGTGACATTCAAGAGGTTTTAAAGTGTAACTAGTTTTTAATTTATGTAAACATGAAGACATTAAGTAAATTATGTTACGAATGTCATTCTCGACATACTGTTATTCAAATATAACTTGTAAAACCAAACAAAGTACATATTTAGAAAAATAAATTATTATCAATATGTTTCTATAAAATATATAAAATAGAAACTGCAGACCAAATCTACATTTAAATGAGTTTTTTTTCAGCATGATACAGAAGGGCTTCCACCACCCTGAGCACTTCCAGTAGATTAAGTTAGTTGGTGGATTGAGGGAGCTCTCTGGGAACCTATCTGTTGAATTAATAACCAAGAGCCTTTATTATACAATTGGGTATCTTGATCACAATTCCTGGTGATTATAAGTTTTTTATGTCTAATAATGTTAATCCTAAAGAGATAAAAATTGTTTCAATATTTTACTGTTTATAAACATCTTATAACTTTAAATTCTTGCTTATACGCTATAGTATAGAATTAATGTCATACGCAGATACATTTAGTGAATGTATGTATATATATTCAGCATATATATATATATATATATATATATATTCTTGCTTATATATATATATATAATTAATGTCATACGCAGATACATTTAGTGTATATATATATGTAATATTTTTTAAATATTGTGATGGCGAGTGGGGGTTCTAACATGTTAGTCTTTATTATCTCGTTTTCCAAATGAAATTTTGAAGTAACAAAGTCTAGGCTAGGCATATTTTACAGCTGTGAAATTGTAACAACTGAACATTAGGATATGAAGCGACCAGCTGACCAGAAAACCTGTGTGCTTCACAAACAATTTTGTATTAAATTTTACTTCGAATTTACAATCTAATTTTTTAGACGTTGGGATCACGTTTAAAGTTTTCAGCAGAAACTTTCAACATTTGATTAAGAATATAATATATATGATATTTAAACTTTAATTAGGTTATTGCAGTGTAAGTTTGGATAGTGAAAAAAATGAAAATATTAATGTTTTTCGAGTTTAGTGATTTATTTTAATTTTACAATTATATTGTAAAAGAAAAATAATGCTTATAAAAAAACCGTTGCTAAACATGTGAAATCTTTTGGCTAGTTTATCCTACAAATTTGTGTAACGTTATACTCGTGATTTATGATGGCTGGAACAAAATTTAGTGCTCGATTGTGTTACGACAGACAAAATGTGCGGAAACAATATTTCACGCTGTATTGAAAATGAATGTAACTGGTTTATTGAATTTATTTGCCTTCAGTTTAACTAAGTTTGTATAAACTTACACTATCCAATTTTAAAATTAAAATGATAATTAAAACGTGACATGTTACTTGTTGATGCTGCATTATATGATTGTTTTACTACAAAGGGTATTTTTATTGAATTACTTATAGTGCTGGTTAAAGACCGCCAATTAGCTTGTTAAATAAAGGATAAAATGATGGATAAACATTCAATTCGGGAAATATTTAAAGTAATAGTAATACAAAAACAGTAATTTGTAATTACTGCATTAGTTTTCTAATAAAATTTATGACTAATAAATATTTTACTAATATTTACTAATAAATATTTATATATAAATAAATATAAACGGTTTACCCCACAGGGTGTACAAACTAGTTGTACCTACTGAGAGGATTTAGACGTTCCTCGCGGTACCCGAGTCTAACACACACTTACAACTTTAACACTTTACACTCAAAGTTACATTTAGGGAGGCGATAATAGCCTTAATGTACTTTTCGCCTTAAAATAACAAACAAAAAATTAATATATAACGGTTTATTTTACAATATCGACCAACACTACTAGAAATCAATAAATCATTAAACAGTGTTATTCAACACATCACGACTTTACTTGAAACATATTCTGTTAAAATAATGAATAAATTCAACTAGAGAACGTTAAAAATTCGGAACAAGTTCAGCGCTGTCAAGGCAACCCCACCTTGGATAACACTCTAAGATAAATCGTCCTGTAACGTGGAAAAACGAAAATCCCTTCACCAAAGACACATAGAGGACTTTGATCCAACCACGAATAACACTTACAGGTTCTTGTAAATGTAGGCGACACGTTTTGTTCTATAAGATTACACAAGTTAACTACAATGGCACAAAATTAATTGCAAAATTAATAATTAATTTAAAACATAATAAATATTTTTCACGTTTGGATAACTTAAAAAATTAAATATAGTTATAAAGCTGTCGGTGAAAACTTCAAATATTTAGCACGCTTTCTAAAATCGATTATTCAGATAAGCAAATAATTGATCATTTAATAAGGTTTATATTTTAAATCAACTAGTCAAAATTAGACATAAAGTATCTAAAAATATAAAAATGTCAAAAAAGACATCTAGTCTTACGTACTAGCAGCTAAGTCTACTCTTCAAGTTAAATCACTTGCGAATGAGAGTTAACCAATTCTTAAAATATCGTGTATTGTTTCTATATTTGCAAATGATTTCAAAGGTCAAGTACTTTTTTAAAAATAACATCGTTGAGTGTGTTATTTTGCACTAAAACCCGTTGCACTCTATTTACTCTAGCCTATTCTAAGAGAATTCCAACGTTGAATTCATGTAAATTTAATATCGGTTTGAGTGATGTAAAATATTTGTTTGCAAAGAAAGCAAACGGGTTTTATTTTCCATTCAAAATTAAAAATTTTAAATAGTTATTTTTAAAGCAATGCCTCTACTGTAACCATATTTAGTGTTTTTGCTTTAAAAAAATATTTCAACAAAAAATATGTTTTCAAATCACGCATAAAACAATCTAACCTTTACTATGAAGCCGTGCTGACGAAAATAGTTAATTAATTCAACGCCGAGTTGTGTTGTGATTAATTAATTAATTAACCAAGAAGGCGGCGAGTCGTATGACCATTAGCGTTCTCTTTAAGGGTAGGTAATTTGTTTGGTTCTATTTATTTAGGGTTGAAATAAACCTTAACGCCTCATAAAGTGACCTACAGGTGAAGATCAGAGATCAAGGTTTGAGGTCTGAATTTATGATAGCTGCTCCAATAACTCATTTTTCAATTTTTTTCAATGTATAATATAGCCTTTAAAATGTGTGTGTGTGTGTGTGTGTGTGTGTGTGTGTGTGTGTGTGTGTGTGTGTGTGTGTGTGTGTGTGTGTGTGTGTGTGTGTGTGTGTGTTTATTATTCTAACATTTGCAATTTTAGCATTGCAAATTAGATGTATACGTATAGAGCCAGGGGTTGAAGCACAGGTCAAGCTGTAACATCTCTAAGCTTGCGCAGCTCATGGTATTAGGTTCAAGACTGGTGTTACTGTCAAGAGCTTTTCGTTTTCTGATAACACTGATCCGTGTCCTCATTAGTCTAACATACGGACAATAATAAAAAATAAAATGATATAATTAGCCTATGTGATGTATATAAATGTAATGTACTTGATACCTACGAAATAAAAAAGTAAACCAAAATAAATTGTGTTTACCTTACGTTAGATTTATAATGAATAGAATCGGCAGAACTCACGGGTACAAAATATAAATCACGTTTTTTTAAACACCAAGCAAAATAAAGAATTTCACGTTTAACAGTTTTGTAACAGACTTTTTTTTGTTATTGTTGCAGAAATTAGAAATCGCTAATTAACATTAATTAAACTTTGTAATTTTATATCCACGAAAAAAATTCAATTCGAAGTTCTCAAGTGTTCCAAACTCTCTGAAGTTTAATTGGAAATAAAACACTGTCCTGAATTGTTTGAGGGTTTTAAGCTCCAGAGAAGTGGGTCTTGAAATCGTAGGCGAAGCATTGTGGTTGAAAAACATGATTTTGCTTTTAAATTAAAAAGGAATTCATACCGTTTTTGTTACGTAACATGATTTCAGTTATTGGAGACACGTTCATAACGTCACTTTTAGGCTAATAAGATTAAATAATGAAGTAAACCAAACATTTTATTTAGGTACTTTTTTCGAAATATAGCATTATAAATTTTGCGAAACACATACAATTTGAATCTATTATTTTTTACTTTCAATTAATTAATTTTAAGTGACTCAAATGAAGTTTTTACTAATTCTAAAAGACAGATTAGAGGTTCTCTAAAATTTCAATTTTTTCAGTAGAAATATTTATTTAAAATTCAGTACGATGAATTAAAACTGAAATTATAGAAATAGATTAGTTTATTTGAAAACAACTTTATCGTATTTTCACCAGCTCTGAAATTTTGTGTTTTGGATATGAAGCGTATGTGAAATTGCATAATTAAGAAATATTAGAACAAGATTTGACCAAAATAATTCAAGTAGATATTAAAGAAATCTTATTTTTGTTTTTCTCAGTGTTTTTTGCCATAAAAAGTAATAAAACTGTTTATTGTCTTAGAAATATATTCTAGAAAACAAAATTATATATTATGTTTAATAAAATTGACCATATCGTTTTATCAGTTGTAATATTAATTAAAATAAATACAAAATTTTCTTTTATCCATTTCAAAACCGTCTAAAAATAGAATGAAACTGTTGAATCTTTTAAGTAACTGATAAAGAAACGACCAAAACAAAATTGATAACAAAAGTGTTATCTCATCTAATGATGAACACATATTTTCTTGAAAATATTATTTTCGGCAATATTTATATTTACACAATGATTTATCATTATACAAGGTAATTTGTTTTCAATTTCGCCTCTGTTTGCTTTAGTTACTTTAATTCTCAGATTACAGTAAGACAGTTCAGATAAATTTACATTTAAAGTTACAATTACAAATTTTATTTTTATACACAATGTTCTTAAATATAATATTTTAAAGTTTTAATTATTAAAGTTACTAAAATTAATTATATTTAAAAATATAATAATAATTTAGACAAATTCTCTAAAAAAAGTTCATTACACGTATTCCAACAATTAAAATATACCTTTAGTATTACCTTTTATTTGTTGACAGTTTAAGGTTACCGTCAGTTTTTAACTATTCATGATTTGAGTGTTACTTTAAATATTTATATTTCCTTTTAGGCTTGAACCATATTCAGTATAATATCATTTTTGTTGAATTTATCACATAATCAATAAAATTATGTTTTGATTCTGTTCTGTTCTTTGTTACACGTTTCGTAGCCTATTCAAAACTCAACTAACTTTTTTTAACAATACTTAAACTTTTTGATTATAACAGTATCATCGGCTTCTGTGTTTCATTATTCCTTACATAAATTACAATTTCAGTAGTCTATAATTTTTCAGTAAATTGTAAACTCAATTTCATAATCAGCTGTTTTCGTTATAATTATGCTTTTTATACGATTCTTAATAAAATCAATCTATACACTTATTATTTTATAACTTCAAACCAAAATAGATGAATATAGATGTACAATCCTAACCTTAATCTTTCTAGTAGAGCTTGCAGATTTATCTATCCTTGGCATATTAACTGGATTAATTTAATTACTTATTTCATTTTTACTGATATTTTAAATCCTATCTTTCCTTAAATGTCATAAAATAACATGAATTGTGATCATTAATGTATGATTGTACACAGTCAAATCAGAGTCAATATTTTATAACGCTTTTTGTACTGTTTAATTATGTTATAAAATTAATCATCCTAAACTTGAACAATTGTACTTTGTTTAACAGGTGCATATAAATACCTTTGCATACGTATTTGGTATAAAACTATTTATATACCAAATGAAAAAGAAAAAGAAATATTTTAATTTATCTCAGATGGTTATAAATTGAGTTTTACGAGTATATTAAAATCAGTAATGCGTTCAGTCCTATGCCAAGAATTTAAAATATGTAGTAAACGATTCTATGTTTGGCTGTAGAACAAAAGTTTCATTTAAAGTTCCTTATCAGGCTTGCCAACTTAATTTAGTCTTTTCGTATAAAACTTGTCGTCGTATACAAAACAAAGCAGAGATTGTAAATTTATAGTTTAATAAATAAAAATACTCTGCAATTGTTGAAGCGAAGTTTCTAATGATAATTTTGGCAAGAAGGGTGAATCGAAAAAGCAGTATGCCGAACGAAAAAATGTGACGGAAATATGTAACGAACAAACAAACGAAATTCGTCTCTACTTGTGTCTCCATTTTGATAACAGTACACACGTATTCTATGAAAAAGTTGTGTTTTGGTTTCGGTATTTTTCCTTCATTAAAGAATAGTTTCACGTTTATCGACCTTTTAGGCCTATAACACATTCGAAATTAATATAAAAGTTTATGATATTTGTTGATAAAATAGATAGTTTTTAAGAACTTATTCTGAAACTTATTTATTATAGCCAATCAACTGTTCAATGAAATCAGCTGATCGCTACGAATTAATATAAAACAACTGATCTTTTACTATAACTACAGTATAATAATATATAAGTTAAGTTCACGTATTTAATTATTTAAACACAAAAAGAAATTTGTAAACATACCTTCAAACTAATTATGGTACAGAAAACTAAATTAGTAAAACATAATTCAAAACTTATTTGCAACAACTTGACACAAAATAAAACTTCTTGTAAATAATTCAGGTAGAAACAGTGACAAATCAAGTTGTATACAGTACGACCCAGGTCTTAACGGAATTAAATGGCAATTAAAAAAATATATATTATCACATTCCATTATTATAGATTAGGTGTTATATATATATATACAAACAAACATATTATATCGTATTTATTTATCTAGGTTTTATAAGTAGACATAGCCATATATTAGCATGTTATAATGTAAAAATATATTAAAATTTGTCGTTTTTTTGTTATTTTAAGGCGAAGAGCACATTGAGGCTATTTTCACCTCACTAAATGTAAGTGTAAGTGTAAAGTGTTAAAGTCGTAAGTGTAGTGTTGTAAGTGTAAGTGTGTTTAAGACTCGGGTAGCACGAGGGACGTCTAAATCCTCTCAATAGGTACAGCTAATCAATAGTGCAAATTATAAATGATAAGGATTATAATGAGTAAGCAAAAACTTTTTTAAAATAAAATTAATAATGAAATTTCTTATCACAAATAAAAATACAACTAAAAAAATCTACAAAACAGAAACCAACAGACAATATTCACAGCGCATATAATTATATTTATTTAGGTATCATTGATAATCATTTACTAAACATTTATTTAATAATTAATTATGTTAAAGAATCACTTGTGCCGTGTTTATTTTTCAGTTTAACTTGTTAATTTAAAAATATGCACTGTTCTGTATTTACAGCTTCAGTTACCCTAATGAAAAGTCAGTTTAAAATTGTCACTTATTGTCTAAATAATATTTGATAAGATATAATAAATAACTTATATATTTATTGATAGATATAATAAATTAATTAAAAATTGTCTAAAATTATATGATAAAACCCGGTTTAATTAATTATTTAGTTTAGAAGATTTAACATTATTATAAACCTGCCCAAAGAACAAATATGCAATTGAAATTGCAGTTAAATTCAGTGTAGGGGAAAATTTGAATACCCACCCTTTCAAAAAGTAATAACTTTCACTAAATATTTCGTGAGTAACAGTTATCATAAATATTACACTGTTTATTTCCATAAAATTAAATTAAGAAGACTCATTGATTTTTTAAAATTATTCATCAGTGATAACCTTTCCCCCAATAAATATCGTTCAAAAACGTCCATTTTAATATTCAAAAAAACATTCTTATGTTTTTTAGACCTAAAAAATTGTAAAACGTGTTAAATTGTATTATTTTTTCAATTATCTAATAGGCATTCTAAAACGCTTGCGTTATTAATTTTGACAAAAACTAAGTTATACAAAAACCAATAGTTTGAAAATTTTGTAATATTTAAATACTTTTTCACAAATTTAATTTAATTTCTGATCACTTAAAATTGTAACTCTTCATTAGATCGGCGTTAAAAGCAACCAAAATTCCATTTGTAAACAAATTTTAAAATAAGAATTAGGAGAACATGATGGAATAATAAAGGATACCTTTAGCTGAGGTGAATAAAATTACACGAAACCCCTCGTATATACGGTATCACATTCTGAATTCATATGCAGAGTAGGTTATTGAATACAAGTAACAAGAAGCCGTTGAAGCTAACAAATCAAATCAAATATTCTTTTTTGTCCGTCTTTCTGAATATGGAAAAGAACGACTTTTGTCTACCTGCGTGTTTGAACATGCACGCGTTATTATGGATTATTATGATTATGGATGTTGTTAATTTTATAAAATTTTACTTTTTATTTACTTATTGTACAACATTTTTTTCAGTATCCTTGAATCTGGTTTTACTTAGATGTCTCTTCTTATGTGTCAGCGTTCTTTAATAATAATAATAATAATAATAATAATAATAATAATAATAATAATAATAATAATAATAATAATAATAATAATAATAATAATAATAATAATAATAATAATAATAATAATAATAATAATAATAATAATAATAATAATAATAATAATAATAATAATAATAATAATAATAATAATAATAATAATAATAATAATAATAATAATAATAATAATAATAATAATAATAATAATAATAATAATAATAATAATAATAATAATAATAATAATAATAATAATAATAATAATAATAATAATAATAATAATAATAATAATAATAATAATAATAATAATAATAATAATAATAATAATAATAATAATAATAATAATAATAATAATAATAATAATAATAATAATAATAATAATAATAATAATAATAATAATAATAATAATAATAATAATAATAATAATAATAATAATAATAATAATAATAATAATAATAATAATAATAATAATAATAATAATAATAATAATAATAATAATAATAATAATAAATAATAATAATAATAATAATAATAATAATAATAATAATAATAATAATAATAATAATAATATAATAATAATAATAATAAATAATAATAATAATAATAATAATAATAATAATAATAATAATAATAATAATAATAATAATAATAATAATAATAATAATAATAATAATAATAATAATAATAATAATAATAATAATAATAATAATAATAATAATAATAATAATAATAATAATAATAATAATAATAATAATAATAATAATAATAATATAATAATAATAATAATAATAATAATAATAATAATAATAATAATAATAATAATAATAATAATAATAATAATAATAATAATAATAATAATAATAATAATATAATAATAATAATAATAATAATAATAATAATAATAATAATAATAATAATAATAATAATAATAATAATAATAATAATAATAATAATAATAATAATAATAATAATAATAATAATAATAATAATAATAATAATAACAGTAACAATAATAATAATGACAATAATAATAACAATAATAATAAAAATAATAATAATAATAATTTTTTAAAAACATTTTTGAAAATAATTTTATATTTTTTTCTGATAATGGTTTAATTTGTTAAAACTATAGTCTTCGCCGAATATTCAAACAAAATGTAGGGGGTCTAATTAAAAAAAACTATTTAATTTTAAAAATTAAAAATCCGTTAAAATTTTTAAAGTTAATATTTGTGAGATTCATTATTACAAAAACTCAGGACTCTTTGTCTTTAAAAAAGTCGCATCACACACCGTCAGCTGTTAATCTGACGTGATAGAAATCGTTTTCCGAAAGTAATTTTTCTGTTTTACCCAATAAATTTGAAACACTTATTCCACAGTCGTTAACAGCATTTAATTTGCATGTTTTAGCATTTTTAATTTTTTAAATTTCATTGAATACAAGAAAATGAAATCTGACCACGGGGCTCGTGGTCAAAGTGGCTAAAGTATACGTCAGTCTACTGCATCACTCAATTGAGCACCTAAAGTTTTGAACCGCAGTTGGTCACACTGTTTTTCTTTTATCGTTAACACTGATCGCTCGTCCTCAACAGTCTGAATGGCATAAAGTATAGACATTAAGAAAAAAACGCAATCAAATAAAATCTTTAATTTCAACCGATTCGAAATCGAAATTTTTAACTATAATTACAAAGGTGGAATTCGATAAAGAAAATTAACACAAAAGTTGTTAATTTTTAAAGTTTGATGTGTCTGCCAATTTGAATCTTTTGAACGTATTTTGTTGGTTACACACACACACACACACACACACACACACACACACACACACACACACACACACACACACACACACACACACACACACACACACACACACACACACACACACACACACACACACACACACACACACACACACACACACACACACACACACACACACACACACACACACACACACACACACACACATACATATATGTTGTATGTGACAGTTGTACAATTTTTTGGATTTTATTTTCTTACATTTTTGAAGCCATTTTAAGTTGTATTTTTGAGTTTTGGTACAGCAAATAAATCTTTTTCTATGAAACTATGCTTTTAAATATGTCTTACTTAAACTATAATTGCTCTGATTTACCATATTTGTCGCCCTGCAGTGTGTTACAATTGACCCCATCTCTGGGTCAGTTGTAGCAGGTCTTTGAGTTTAAAAGTAAAATACAAACGTACAATACAATATATATAATGAATTTTTAATAACGGTACAATCAGCAAAATGTATTTAATGTTATTCTGAAAGACAATTTTGGCAAATATAAAACACTTTTTTTTTTTGGTGCATTTTAAATGAGCCAAAATTTTACATGAAGTGCACCAGATCCACTGTTATGTTCTCTTGAAACACTGTTTTTAAAACAGTTCAGACAAATTAGGCAAAATGTTTCATCTCCATCGCCTTCCTCGTCATAGTCTTCTTTCTTCATTTTTAAAACTTGTTTCTTATTTCTTGTCATCCGTTTCTGTGACAGTTCGTTTTAAAAGTACATATTGATTTGGCATGTAATAAATGTAACTTTTCCGATGTGTCAGTCAAAACAGTATTTCTTCCTTTCTTCCTTCCCTTGTTTTTTTTTATCTCCATTACTACTTCCTGGTGCCTTTGACAGAGACCGCGCAATTTCTGAGGAAACGTTGACTTTGGATGCACCCTCAGACCTTGGAGTAGTCTTGCTTGTAGTGAAAACAAAAGTCCCAGATGGATAGGAATATCCAGAACATCCGCAGGTGTGACATTAACTTTAGACAACCCTGTGGATTTAGGAACAGGACAATTCAGAAAATTTGTAGAGTTGTTTTCGAGTAGTAACTGATGCAGGATCAAACTCGCTGTCATCAAAAATATTTATATTATATGGCCAAAGTCCTGACATAATATTTGTAGGTGTAGTTGTTACTGTCCTCTTCTCTTCAAGGACGGCTTGAGCAGCTTCTTTCATTGTGGCAATAGGTGTGCTCGCTCAGGTCGTCTTGGTATTCTGAAGCAATAATTGGGCATTAAAACCTTAATCACAATAAATAATTACAAACATTTTATTTCAACTAGTAGTTCTCTTCACTCAGTCCCCTTATTTTGGAAATGTAAAGTTACACTTTTTTACATATACCTTGTACCATGCTCAAATAATAAATAATACCACAAGGTTTTTAAGTTGACCTCTTAAAATACAAACAGACAAACCAAGTGTAAAAACAATTATGGTTTAGTCTTTCTGGGTCAGTTGTAACATGTTACAATTGAACCCGAAGAAAACGTTACAACCAACCCCAGCGGACATCCATACATATGCAACTATATTTTACCATCTCAGACAACAATTACAGAACTTCTAAATAGATAAAATTTATAGCCGAACAATTAAGCTATAGTATGGTAGTAACGAAATCGTCATAGTATTGAAGTACTTTATCTAATTAAAAAAACTAACAGATATGAAAAATTTACTCACCTACTACGGTAACACTGTAATAGCTTCCAAGACTGCAGCACCAGCCTGTCGTTTGGTTCTTCACTGCAGGCCCTACCAATGACGATACTTATGCGTTCTCGAAACGCACATATAATCGGCAATAGACGATGTTACAATTGACCCGTGTTACTTTTGCCCCGGTCTATATATTATGTCTAAGTGTTGAAAATTAAATGTACAAAAACACTGCTTATTATTGAATATATCTGTATATACATTATTAGCCATTACAATTACATTTTGGAGAATAACATGTTAAACTATTTATGAGTATTCATGTTACACAATAGTTGCGTGTAGTAAGGTTATTAAATCTGTTTATTTAATAAATCCAATGTTTCACTCAAAACTCGTCGGCTAACTAGGTGACAAATTAGTGTAACAAGCTTAGTGCATGCAACGTATTTTTATACAAGCGATACAGCTTCGATTTTTGAATCCGCGAAAAACATATCGCTTATATTTTTAAAAATACTTGGTGTTAGTATTTTAACAGTGTGCTATATTTAGTGAACAAATTTTCATATTTTGTGTTCCCAAAAATATACGGTTAGGTTAGGTAGAAAATATAGACAACATACGGCATTAGCGTAATTTTTCAATACAAAATGTTCACCGAATGTTTATTTAATTTTGAGCACATCTACAAATTTCTAAATCGAGTTCACAGTTAATTAAGAGAAAAATAAATCTATTCCGAAATAAATTTATCTCAACAATAGTCAGAGTTAATTTTCAAATTTTCAATTTAGGCATATTAATAATGGCAAATTTGTTTTACTTTAAATTTGTTACAGAGTTATGAATTATGACATTTTTTTTTAAATTTACAATATATCTGTTTGGTAGTTTTTTATTTGTTTTAATAAATACAGTAATATCTCATAGGATGTTCTTAATGAAAACTAGCTATGAACAATTTAAAAAAGTTGTAAAATTTTTTGTGTAATTTTCCGTATATTATTTAACCTTACGTTGCACAATATTGCTGTAAATGAATAGATGTCAGCAAACGTCAAATGAATGGTGAGGGTAAATTTAATTCAGTGGAAATATATCATTGCCTTTATCAAGGGACGAAGTTATCCTTTTCCAATCAGGTTCTCTTTTCCATTTAACTATTCTATAGAAAGAAAAGAAGAGAAAGAGAAGAGAAATGGGGAAAGAAAGAGAGAGACAGACAGACAGACAGACAGACAGAAGCAAGTAGGTTTGTATCCCGTATTATTTATTTATTAAAATAAGAAAAATAACGTTTATAGAGACCATGTCTAACATCAGGAAATGATAACGTTATTTAACCCAGAACTGGGCCACGTTGAGACATTAATCCTCCATGACAGTATCATTTATAACTTTGCAAACAAAAAATATATATAAATGGCTTTGTGGTATAAGGGCTGTAAGTGGTTAGTTTATCACTGAACAGCAAGGTGTTTACGGAGTGAGCACTCAGCGAAAACTGCTTTTATTATTCAGTAGTAATATTATTAATTTAAAAACATATTAATTTAGCAAATTCAAGATATGTCGAAGAGTAAGATTTAAAGAAAGAAGCATAACTAAATTGGGTAAAAAACATTACACAGGCTCACTGATTTCTTTTGTTGATATGAAAATTCAAACAAAATGTAGGATAGGTAAAAATTCAGAATATTCTTAAATTTTGAAAATTATTTAATAAATTTCTTTCTAAAATTTTGATAAGGATGAAAATACCTTTATTGTTCAATATTAAATCAACAGAAAACACTCTCGACTACGATCGACTATAATTTTTTTCAGTTTATTTCTTAACCAAAAAGTGATCAATTTTTTAACATTTTCAGACAAAACCGCATATGATAACGGACGTTTGAATTTTCGTTCACCGGAAATGTATTTTAGAAATAAATAAAAATAGTTTCAATATGTAAATAAAACCAGCTTACTAAAATCAAAATTTATAATAATCAATTACTTAATTCAGTCTTACGTGACTTCACATTTTGTTATCACCACAACTGTTATACGTCATATTGAGAAAAAATAATTGCGGCATGCAGCTGTTTCGCTGGCATAGTAGAAGCCAATTTAAAAAAATGTTTTTTCCTACCCATTCTAGAAATTTTGATTTTACGATTTTAATACTTACTAAAATTTGCATACATTAACATTTTAGTCATAAAAATTACCTATAAAATTCAAAAATAAACCCAGACCACCGTAAAAATATTTCCAATGTATTTTGAAAATTACAAATGCTAATTTATGCAGTTATTAATGCTGATTAGGATTGTGAAATTGGTTTAAAAATGTAACAAAAATGTTATAATTTTTTATAAAATTCAAATAAACCGCCTTTTCGAAACTTTTAAATGAATTTTGCCTGTTAACGAACTTGTTAAAGCTATGTTTATAATCGATTTTTGTACAAAGCGTGAATCATATCGAACCGAAATTGCAAACGTGAGCTTTATAAATCACACATCCTTATATAGACTATATAATTTTATTATTGTAACATAGCCACCGGACCACGTATTCAAAGGATTAGGATTATGACCTATTTTTCCCGTCAGTGGTCTATCAACTCACCTCATAAAGGCTACCGCGGTTTTCTTATTCTTTAAAGAATCTTTAACTTTAAAGAAAAGATTTAAAGAGCACATAACCAGAAGTGCATTATCGACAAACTCGGCTTTCGCAGAATATCTTATGGACAAAAACTATAAATTCGAAGACATCCATACCAACATGGAAATATTACATTTGTGACATAGAAGTAGTTATATGGATGCGATTGAAGAGTTTGAGATTTACAAGAGCAAAAAATCAGACCCCCATAACATTCTCAATGAAAAACTTTCATTTAAATCAAATTTAATATATGACATGGCTCTAAGGATAAGTGATTTGAGTAAGTAACCAACAGACGCACCGTAACTGATAACAATAACGGGCGCGCTACTAATGATGGAGACTCCGCAGTCCGGAATGTAACGACGTAGCTTGGCCAAGCCGAATTTCATAATTTGAATATTTTAAACGTGTAATTTTGCTCAGTGTTTTTTATGTATGTTTTAATGTTTTGTTTGACTTTGTGACGACCTCGATAGAGGGATTTAACATTTTGTATGACGGCCTGAAGATGAAACTATAGAGTTTCGAAACCGCGGTAGCCTTTATGAGGTGAGTGGATAGACCACTGACGGGAAGAATAGGTCATAATCCTAATTATTTATATAATTTTAACGATCAGACAAAATGTGATTTAGAAGTCATGATCGGTGCTCATTTCAAGGTTCCGGATCTGGGTCTTACTACGATGGCCACTCCAATAGCTCATTTTTCCAATGAAAATTCGCTAAACATGATTAACATTACTGCGTAGACACTAAATCAACATCCGAAGTATCTTATTTGTGCGGTTACACAATGCATTAAACTCATACACCAAAGATAAATACAGGTATAAAAAAGACAAAAATAGTTTTATAATACTAATAATATATAACCATAATTAGAATTATAACTTTGTTTATTCCTGTTTCTACTTGCAAAGTTGCGGCTTTAACCCTTTAACAAAAACTGTTTCTGAGCGTGGCCTAATACGTTCAAGTTTATGTACAAAACATTATGTTTTTTATTGCAATTATCTAACTTTATTAACGTATAAAATTAAAGTTCTTTTATCTAACCACGTTTTAAATTTCAGTCAATATAAAATAAAACAAAGGACAATCATATGCAAGAATTTTGTCCTATTTAATCCTGTACTAACACTTATATTGGTATTTATCCTTGCTTTGGACTTTGTCACTTAACAAAATTATCACGATAAAAAGATAATTATCGCTTATAAGCTTTCGGGTCTTTATATACGGTTATACAACCACACTAACTAACATAATAATATTAATAATAATAATAATAATAATAATAATAATAATAATAATAATAATGTCAATTTATTTAAAAAATGAACGAAGTGATATAGCTTAGATTCTACTTCAGCAGAATCCATTTTAAAACAACAGATTAGTCAGTTCTTAATGCACAAAAGACATCACTGCAAGTCCAGCGTTAAGCCGGCCATTCACGATCACTCCAAAAGGACTTAAGGATGTCGCCGTTCTGATGACATCTATAATCCTTGACACCATTTACGACCACGATTTTGCTTGCAGCTCTATGGTTATTCCTCTTATACTTTTTTAAACTTTAAGTATTTTAGTTTGTATTTAATTAATTAATAAAATTGATATAGAACAATTTTATGGAACAATACAAGGTATGTCTTTGCCTTGTATTGTATGAGAAGAATAAATTTGGATTTTAAAACCAACGTCATTTACTCATGTTCATTTCTTGAATCAATTATCGTTATTATCATCAGACTTGAAAAGTTTTTTAAGTATGAGTGAAGTGACTTTTAACTATTGCCTGTCATTCCATTAATTAAAATCAGGATAGAAATATGAGTCTCTTTATTTGGTGTAGGTACTTTTTATATAGTGTAACTAAAATCTTTATTGCTAAATTCCGTTTAACTTATCGTAGTAATTTACCGTGAATGACTTGCCATAAATATGACCTTTCCCTGAAGGTTGAGTCAATAACTATCAACTCAAAATTCCTCTCTGTAGTCGTGATAACAAAGTTAGTCCAAACAATGACAAGTAAGTGTTAACAATATAGTAAGAATATAACTAATTCGAACCAAGTCTCTGCCTTTGACTGTCGAGCGGAAAGACTTTTGGCAAATTCAGGAACAATTCGAGTGATGGAAGGATGGCTCGGCGCGATTAGATTTTGGGCCTATTAAATATCCAAACTCATCCTGTCATTCTACATCATCCATCTGGTTCTCAAAATTAAAAACTTTACTGCGATAAAATTTTAGAATGACGGCACTTAATTCGGACCTATGGAGAGATCGTGAATGGGATGCTTTATAGAAATATAAATATAAACATTTGTAGCTCTATTACGTTTAGGTGCTCTTATATTTATTGGCATAAAACAAGAAATAAATATAAGTTATCAAAAAGTAAAGAGAAAATTTAAACTAACGAAAGAATATCAGTATAAATTTTAAAATTAAACAATTAATATTCCATTGAAAACACACTTAAATGGTTATTCCATGGTTTACCATAGAAAATTAAAGCTCTTTTATCTAACTACGTTTTAAATTTCAGTTAATATAAAATAAACAATCATATGCAAGAATTTTGTCCTATTTAATCCTGCACTAACACTTATTTTGGTATTTATCTTTGCTTTGGACCTTGTCACTTAACAAAATTATCACGATAAAACGATAATTATCGCTTATAAGCTTTCGGGTCTTTATATATGGTTATCATTTATACCTTATCATTTATACCTTATGATAAAAAATATAGAGCAAGGTAATAGAAATAGAATTTTGTAAATCCACGAAGAATATCTGCAAGAAATTTCACAAGCACTTGAAAATATTTTATTTACTTGTGGAATGATAATTCGTATGATTCACGTAACAGTGCAATATTGATATTATAAAAACTAAATAATTATCTCCGGTAGTTTGAAAATAAAGCAGAAGTGCTTATAGAGATATCACAATATTAAAAGTCCGTCTGTATGTGAAGTACAGTAAACAAATAATAAAATGAACTCCAGCACTAAAAATAACCCGAATATAACAACTTGTAGACTGCTTTGTAGTAATACATTATACCCAACATTTACCTAACGCCGTATAGTACTCTAGTTGCCTTGAAGCACAACAAATTTGTATACTATTTTTAAATTAATTTCGAAGTACTAATTGCAAGTTGTATTTTTAAGTTCTCACAATGTTTAACTTTTCTTTTGCGTTGAGTAAGCACTATCACACACATTTAATGGTTTCGAGCATTATTCTCTTAAAAATGGATTCAAAAATCTTCTCAATTCTAATATAAATTACGGCTCAATAAATGTGTACAGTTTTCTAAATAGTGTTATTTAGTTAAAGAATTTTCATTGAAAAATGGCTTTGGAGTTGCCATCACTATAAGATCTAAAGCCGTACAGGTAACCTTAAAATTAGCGCCAATAATTATATTACATCTAGATATCTATTTAAATGATGGCAAAATTATAGACTCTCTCTCTCTCCCTCTCTAACTCTCTCTCTCTCTCTCTCTCACACACACACACACACACACACACACACACACACACACACACACACACACACACACACACACACACACACACACACACACACACACACACACACACACACACACACACACACACACACACACACACACACACACACACACACACACATGTCCTTGCGCTAACACTCTCGCAATTTTGGTCTTATTTGAAGTGGAAAAAAGCTGACATTAGTTTAAATTGTAGTACCACCTCATTACCCGACAAACTTCTCTTAACATTTTCAAAATTGCACATAAGTTTTGCCACTTTCAAAACTCTAAAATATTGCACATTTTTTATCTTAACTTTTTTTAAATTATTGTTTTTCTACATGTGTTAGTTTTAGATTTTTATGCCACTAATAACATTTTTGTCCTAATTAAAGTTGCATGTTACATAACCGTAACAATTAATAATTTTTTTATTATACTTTCACAAAATTTTTAAAATATACCAAATTTGTTCTTTAATATTTAGTCACTTTATATTGCAAATAACTGACAGTCACCCTGTTAATTAACTTCCAGTTACATAAAAAAATAATTTAATAATATATATATATATATATATATATATATAGAGAGAGAGAGAGAGAGAGAGAGAGAGAGAGAGAGAGAGAGAGAGAAGAAAATATACCACTTTATTTTCACCGTCCGTGTTATTATGTTATTAACGGTAATTAGAAATACTGATCTGAATATTTTGATTCAAATAAAAGTTAGAGCATATGCAAATAATGTTGTGTAAATGTGTGCTTTTATTCGTAGACGAAGTTTAATTAACAGCTATTTATACAGATGTAATCAGGACTTCCGTGGCCCGGCAGCTATTAAACTTCCTATCTGTGTGACGTCATAGAGTGTTTCTAAATTACACATTTCTAGCTACGCAATGAAACCGCCGACCTGCTCTGGGCGCGTTCATACTGCGAGATTTTATAATAAGCTATTCTGTCGAGCTTAAGTCGGTCATTGTTGGACTGGAAGTGTCTGTGAAACTTGGAAACTTTGTTAATGTCTTTAACTTACAGCCCAAGTTAATGTGGCGAGGGTGTTTTGTATAACAGGGGCACAGTATCAGTTCTAGAATGGTTAGTAATTGTGAAATCTTCACACTCTCTCTAAGAAAAGATTAAATTATTTCCCCTATCCCAGAAGGGACTGTACTGACCTAATATGGTAGAAGAGTTCCTTAGAATAGAAATAATAAAACGTTACGTAAAGGTAAAAAGATACATTTCAATGGAATACATTTTGAGGTAGGGGCCTATACAAACTTTGTTACTCGCTTTTTTATTAATCTTTTAATTTTACATATGTAACCTAGTTATAAATTATTATCGCCCTTCAGAAAAATTCTTAAACCAATTTAGTATGAATAAGCTTAATATTTAATACACATTATATACAAACTATATCTCGTATTAATCATTTTTATAGATCTGTAGAGAATTGAATGGACACAGTTGTCTACACACACACACACACACACACACACACACACACACACACACACACACACACACACACACACACACACACACACACACACACACACACACACACACACACACACACACACACACACACACACACACACACACACACACACACACACACACACACACACACACACACACACACACACACACACACACACACACACACACACACACACACACACACACACACACACACACACACACACACACACACACACACACACACACACACACACACACACACACACACACACACACACACACACACACACACACACACACACACACACACACACACACACACACACACACACACACACACACACACACACACACACACACACACACACACACACACACACACACACACACACACACACACACACACACACACACACACACACACACACACACACACACACACACACACACACACACACACACACACACACACACACACACACACACACACACACACACACACACACACACACACACACACACACACACACACACACACACACACACACACACACACACACACACACACACACACACACACACACACACACACACACACACACACACACACACACACACACACACACACACACACACACACACACACACACACACACACACACACACACATACACACACTATATATATATATGCACGCACGCACGCGCGCGCACACACACACACACACACACACACACACACACACAATACATTTATAAAATAATTTCAAACATTTTCTGAAATCAGTAGTTAAACGTTAAGAGGAAAACATTTTTAAAAACAAGAAAATAATAAATTTCATATTAAATAACAAAATACAATGTCATAAGTTAAATCATATTTATCAGTAGCTCGAAGCATACATATAATCCACATTTGTTGATAATACTTCATAAATTCCACTTATGGCGACACTAATAAAAAAGTGCAAATCTTTAATCCTATTTATAACCTACTTGCTACATATTTTTTAAAAATATTGGTTAATTCATTTACGCAAGTATAAAATGGAGTTTTGGAAAAGACCCGTACTTTTTTTGCTCTCAAAAAGTGTAAACAGACAAATGAAAGAACTACTAAAAAATATAGTAGCAACTACAAAATGTTTAATAACGTTTTTGATTGAGGTATTAGAGTTTGTAACCTTGTAAAGTGTTAGCTGTTATTCCTGTATATAAAATAATACAAAAATATTGAAAAAAAATACAGAACAATTCGGTCCGTCATGTATATTTAACTGTAATTTGTATAAATTGAAAATAAGGATTTTTGAAGCAGTGAAATTCATATCTGAGATAAAATGTGCAAGAAGTTCTTCTCTTTTCTCAACTAACATTTTAATAAATCATGATCTTTATCGATATAACCTTTATAAGTTAACTTCCCGAACTTCAAATATTTTTGAAATTTATGTACATTTCGACACATACATTGTAAGTTCTATATCTTTTGAACTTCTATAATTCTTGATAAACATCTTAAATACATGTCATGTAGCCTTCTTACAGTTTATTTATTATATTACAGTTCCTTGTTTGGCTTATTATGGTATTTCAGTACGCTTTCTTAGATCAGTCTGGCTATTGTTTGAACACACTTTCAGTGTTTCACGAGCCTTAGAAAATTATATAAATTTTAAGTGCTTGGACTCGAATCTAAACCAAAAGCTGTTACAAAACATTTCTAATATCCGATTAAAAAAATGAAAATAAATATTTATGTTATACAATGACCAAATGTCCCGTTCATACACAGTCTTTTGCTTAAGAGTAGTCGTTGGGGTAAGGGCGGTGGATGGATGGAAGGGAAAACATGTTTAAAAAGTAAATCGATTAACAATAGTTAAATTCACTATGGAATGAGAAATCACTAATATATTTGTGTAAAAAACAGTCTCCAAAACATGTGTTTGGTATTCGAAATGCTTGTCCCGGCTTGTACGACTAACAGTGATAGGGGACTGTCAGTAGGGCCACATAAACTATAATTTTAATCAATTTTAAGTAAATATTAAAATTGTTCTAAGCACATTATGTAAAAAAGTGGCATTTGGTATGGGATTGTATGTTAGTGATTAATAAATTAGCTTCGTAAAATATACAAAATTATGTCTGATTGGTGATGCCGCGCACGTGCATGCCAGTCATCCATGATGACGTTTTGCTTGTGATAAAAGTGTCTTTTATGTTAA
>CM040189.1:35536362-35641362 GCA_022606455.1 Callitettix versicolor | reverse complement strand
GAAGATAGGGAAGGCAGATTATTATACTGAACATAGTGACAATAATCCTAGCAAAAAGAAGAAGAATATAAAAAGAATGAATAAAATTGCTTAAAAATTCCAAAGTATTGAATTTCTACTACAGAATGATTTTAAAAATAACTAAGAAGAACTTACCAACTGTAAATAAATTACGAATATGTATATAATTGTCGATATAACGGTAGAATAATATTTTGAAATGTTCAACGTCTAAAAACGTCGAAATCAGAAAACTTTTACCACAATGAGATAGGATTAAAATATCCTAGAGCTATATAGATTATTCTTGTCTGCTGCTATTGTACAAAGAACTGTACATTATTTCTAACAATATTCATTTCATGTTATTCAAATAAAACCTTTAATAACTTTTATTAAAACCTTTCTCGTTCGTTTATTTAAACAAAGATTCCTTGATGCTTGGTTTTCTTTCTGTATTTAGTATACTGTAGAATTAATTTTCTTTTTAACGCTTTTCTCTTAAATTAAAATAAAGCAATGAAAGCACCGAAATGCCTAAGGGCCTTCTTTTTATCGTTCAGTCAAATATTTACACAAACCAGAGCAACGAACATTGTTAGTTGAGTCTTTAATCTATTTTTCTTTTTTTATATAAGTAAAGGAATTGATAATGAGCCGATATTGCATGAGATTTAAATCGTTTTGACATTGATAATTTTCAGGATATATATACTGAACAAAATATATATATCCAAGAATATATATACAAACAGGATATATATAATAAACAAAAATACTACAACAAGCAAGAAGGAATTAAATGAAAATGTAAACAAAGGTTGCCTTTCTACAAACAACATAATCCGGTATTTGAATATAAGAAAAGTAGAAAGAAAGATCATTATATCTAAAGAGAATTACAACAAAGAAAAGAGACAAAGAAGGTATTTTGGCGTCATATTGTATTTTTGTTCGCAGTTTATAACTGTTTAAAAGGTTTTAAACAACTGTAGCCTACATAATATTAAAACACTGATGTTGCATCTATTACAAGACTGTAACCTGAACGTTAAAAACGTTTTGACCCTTAAGCTCAATTTTGAACTTAATTGTAACCATTATTGAAAAAAAACATTTTCCATTGTAAGCATTAAACACAAAAGAAGAAATGAGCACTTTCATTGACAGGGAATAACTAAACAATAAATTATACTGTTTTCTATAAAATTAAATTCGATTTCATCTTCTGTTCCTGAATCTGTTTAAAACTAAGCTATTGTATTTATTTATTTTAAAATTAAAGTATTACTACTGAATAAAAAAAATGCATGTACAAATGTAGTGAAGCTACCTTGTATTGTGTGTAAAGCAACACAACGATTGATCACAAAATTAAGCAATTGTTTTTCTAATTAGACCATTGTTGTGTGTATTTGTACTTCTAAGCATCACATCTCTAAACAAAAGCTTTGTTTTCTATTCATACTGTACTAGAAACACAATAACGTTTTGTTAATCAACGATTCATTTGCTCATATTTGTTACCCATTACAAGTCTAGTATATCGCTCTGATAAGTGGGTCAATTTGAAAACAACAAATGTTTTAAAATTAAAATGAATTTTGTTGCTAACGCCCTTCTTTAAATGTAAATGTATTATTACGTTTATAAGTTTGTCTAAAATTCTAGAAAGTGTAATTAATAAAACCAATTACATGGCGAAAAATTATATTTCTATCATGTATTGCAAGCAAGGTAATATTTATTTTGATTTCAAAAGTAAAATAATTTGTAAGTTGATATTTTGTTCTTGAAATTTATTATCGGAAAAGAAGCAAACAATTAAACATTCAATTATATTTTGAAAATGTGTTTATCTCAGACAACATTTTTTTTCATAGAGTCATTTTCTTTATCCAAATAGTTAAAATATCCAATAAGTTTGAAATTTTATAATTAGTATAATATTTAAGAGAAGTACGTGTTAAGTATTTTATCATTGGTTAATGTAAGATAAACTTTGAAGTCATATTACTATCATCGCTCACATGCACATGTTACAGGCCATCTAGTGTGTGTGTGTGTGTGTGTGTGTGTGTGTGTGTTTTACGTTTACGTTTTATCCAACATCTCAACAAAGATCTAAATAAAATCAACAACTGAGATAGTTTCTATTGATTTCTATTTCTTTTGTAAACCATAATTTAACTTTATTTAAAAAAATTTTATTCAGACTTTTTACGTTTAATGAAACTTGAGTTATTGAAAATTGGGTTTCTTAGATCCTAACAATTTGATGTTCCACTAATACGCAATATTATTAAGTATTATTATTATTATTAGTTTAAAAAACAGATGCTTAGGTTTTAATAGCTACATTTACGTGAAATTTATTAAAAATCGCTTTAAGCTATATATTAATAAAATAAGTAGTTCTTTTATTTTAGATATTTTTTGGTACTATAAAATAGCTAATGAATGCATGTTTAATAGTTTTTGCTTTGGATTATTTCAAATACCAAAACATATTTTAAGTAGTATTTTTTTCGTTTATGTGGTCGAAAAAATTTAAAGTTTTTAAAACCTGACATATATAGAATTTTGGAGAAGGTTAGTTTACTATACTTTTTAAAGTAACGAGAAGTAAAAATAGGAAAGGTTACAAAAACACAAACGCAGAAAATAATTTAATGTTTTTAAAAAATAATTCAGTTTACACATATAAATAATATCTATTTTAAAAGCTCTATAGCTTACTACAAATTACATATCTTAATTACATAGTTAATTACAGGGTCTTATTAGATTTTTAATTGACAAAATAATTCTATTTATTTGTTGTGATGAAGAAACGCAAATAAAGCAGTTAAAGAAGGTTATTCTTGTTTTCTTTGTGTTGATATTTCACACGCAACTACAAGGCAAAAACTAAACACAATCAACGCCAGACCAGTTAATATTTGCACAGTGTGAAGAGACGTTACAACATATTTGCATGGTGCTCGAATCTACTGTAACTCCAAATAAAACGTCCTCTCTTTAAGGCTTATGTAAAACAAAAATTTAAAACCTCTTTTAACTATCATTGCTTCTATTTCGAAACAAGAGTTTTTGGTAAATGAGAAAATTCCATCATCTTTACAATAAAAAACATTTTCTGTTTTATTTGAATTTTAATGTTTACACTATTTTATGGGACGTGAAGGACCATAAATATACATTCCATATGTTTATTTGCCTCTACTATTTTTCATTGCATTTTGTTCCTGATCTTAATAATAAGTAAGAATATCAACCTAAACACAAGAACGTGTTTAATGATGTCATGATAAAACCAAATTATTCAAATAGAAAGTGTTAGATATAGGCCTACACTCAATACATTTCCTTAAATGTTAATTCAACCATTCAACTGTACGAATGTACGAAGAAATGGGTTACCATTTCTACTTACACATTGTTTTATAGATTGTTTTCCTTTTTGTTTGCTTAACTTTATACAAAACACTGTATATGCATTTTGCAGTATAACACCAATGTCTAAAGTGCATGCCAATTTCTAGTCAATATACGTTTGTTCATATATGCCTATCTCTTTCTCCGTCCGTAACAACCTTATAGCGTTTAAACGGTAATTTAATGAGAAAAAACAGATTCATTTAGGAATCCAAGCTAAAAAATTATTAATAATGTGACTGCTATAAACATATTTATTTTTAAATATACTAATAAAAAGGAATGGGTAAGCATTATTTGCTTTACACAGAATATAAAACAGGTTGTATATTTTGTAGTTTATAAATATCATAGTTTTAAAGCAAGGGTAACAATATATATATATATATATATATATATATATATATATATATATATATCATATGTCACTACCATTATCTTTATAATTATTAGCAATACCAAAATTTACACATGAAAGTTCTAAAGCAAACGACTTTCTTAATTGAAACTTAGACTGATGATATGACACTATATTTTGTGTATCGTGTAACAGGACGAGAATAAAACTATAGTGAATTAAATTTAATTGAGGAAAGAAAATTTTAAAAAATATAGATACTCCTCATTACTTATTATTAAATTAAATGATCAAGTACGGCTAAAGTAAGAATAATTTGTATATTAAACGTAAACGCTGAACGAGTCAGTATTACATACGCGCGTGTGTGTGTGTGTGTGTGTGTGTGAGAGAGAGAGAGAGAGAGAGATACATTATCAATTTTATTAGCAATTTTGATCCAATCAAACTTTACAGTCGCAATTAAACTTGACAGAAATTGAACATCTGTAAGAATCAGTTTTAAAAATATGGCTATTTAAATAAAAGTTATAAAATGTTTCCTTAAAATCTGTATAAATTAGCATTTTAAATTTAAAAATCCATTGGATTTACGAAAACGATACGGTTACATTTAATTTTAAGTTAATTTTTAGATAATTCTTGCAAAGTTAATTTTTAGATAATTCTTGCAAAGTTAATTTTTAGATAATTCTTGCAAAATTAATTGAACATTGGAATTATTGTAGGAATAGTTCTTACACATTCTTAACATATGAAAAACTGACAAATTGTTTCAAAATATCGGCTATTCCAAATTCTAAAAAAATACGTTTTACAGTTTACAATTACTTTACAAATCGATTTTAACATTGTAATTAACGCTGAAACATGTATCAATTACCGTTTTAAATTTTCGAAGGGCATTAAAATTTTGAAATGAAATTGACAATTATTAGAATTATTTCTCGTCTTTAAATACAATTTGAAACTTCCAAATGCTAGTTTATGAATAATTTATTTACTAATGGCGAGAAAATATTTTTAGACACTTTCGGTCTATAAATCGTTGAAATTAGCAAGCATCACGTAAGCAAAACTATTTTATTATGTTATTATCGTAGTAATTTCACGTTATGTGATGCACGTCTCGTTATTGCGTTGCCTATCCACGTCATATTTGCTTATACTGAAACGTTGCCTACTTCATACATTATTCACGTCCATATATCTCATATATCACTGTACATTTATCAGGGTATAAAAACAGCCATACTGCAGTCCCGCACAGCGCTTATAATTTGCCACAAATACAATTTACATGGACTTTACACATTAGTGCTAAAATATTGGGTTTATTTCTCGGCGTATGTTCGGTAATATAATAAATGCTCTTTATGACAGATTTATAGCTTAATTACATGTTAAGTATATTACTGAATGTTTAAAATAATTTAATGTCTTGCTGGAATTTCAGTGTTTTTAGGGTAAATAAATCACAGTACTAACTGGTGTACATGTATGTGTAAAAACCACCCTTTATAGGGATTTTTTGTTAAATATTGTTTACTGTCAGAACCATGTGAAAGGGGAAAAGCACTTTTAGAGAATTATTATTTGTTAATAAGTTGTTAGTGGCAACCAAGTGGTAAATCAAGAGCCAATATTATAAAACGGCGACAATATATGTGAGGACGTCGAAAATATGAATATTGATTTATTGAAAAATATGAGTTAGATTCTTTATCTATCAAAATCGGTTCACACTTAACTAATTGCTTTTAAGAAGTGCTGTATTAATTATTTTAAAAATCATTGTAAACCTTAACATTTGCTTACTTGATAGTAAAATAACCTCAGTATTCAAATTTTATTGAAAATATTAGAATGAATAATTTTTCTTGAACGACGTTCATTGTATTTACAAGATAAATCTATGAGAAAATTCTAATTAAGATTATGTCAAGCAATTGATACTATCAACTGGATTAATAATTTAAAGTGAAGTGTTTTAAAACAAATGTGTAGAAAACACGTCTAAATTGAAATATTCGTAATCCATTTTAAATTAAGTGTCGCTTATAAAATTTTAAATAAATTGTCGTGTAACGTTTTTAAAAATATGAATATTCTTTTTACATTTATGTAAGTCTCTTTACATTGTATTCGAACTATTTTTAATAGTATGAACTTTAAATGAAAAATCAAAAATATATTTTTCTAATACAGTTAAATATTATGCTTAAACAATCTAAAGAATGTGGTTCCAGTAAATATTTATCAAAATTAATTTAATCTAAGTTTAAATAAATTACAGTAAACATTAAATAGTAATGAGATTTTTACATGTGTTTTAACGTTACAATCCATACTGAAATACCGTTAAATGATCTTACAAATTTAATAGTACAATAGATTTGCTTAATTAAAAAGTGGTAAAAGACCTAAGTATCATAGTGGTAGAGCTTTATTGCGTCAGCCTAGCTTTGAATTCTCTTGATGGGAACGTTTCAGTAATTTCCTAAATAAAAACGCGTACTAGTACTTTTTGCAAATACAGCGCAGGCTACACTGCAATAAGGTGTTGTTTAATTACTGAGCAGCGCAGTCACTTCGCGGTACGTAGTGTGATTTCCCGCGAGAGGCTATCTACAATACACCTGGTGTGGCTGTAGCCTCAACTCAACAAAAACATCGTCAAGCAGCATTCACGTAATGAAATACACCTCTATAAGGGGCGCATGTTGGCAGGCCTGCCACTTCACCCAGTGGCACTAACACATCTTTCATTGGGGAAAAGTTGATGCTGGAATATTACAATAACTTCACACATTCATTTCGTGTTAATTAAAAAGTTGGCGGTATTTAGGCCTAAAGATATTTAATGGCACCCGTTCCATAAAAGGCAAAGCTGATTTCCTCTTACACAAAGTGTTTCAATGTTAAATTACCAAAACTAAAATATTTGCTTTTTGACAAATCTTAAAATCATAAATTGTCATATATATAATTTTTTTTTATCTTATAGAAATATTTTTGTTCTTGTTATTTTAAGGCGAAAAGCACATTAAGACTATTATCGCCTCCCTAAGTGTAAGTGTGAGTGTAAAGTGTTAAAGTCGCAAGTGTAGTGTTGTAAGTGTAAGTGTGTGTTAGACTCGGATACCGCGAGGGACGTCTAAATCCTCTCAATAGGTGCAGCTAATCTGCACTCACCTGCGGGGCTTATAGAAATAGGCAAGAAAACTAATACTTTCGCTATTAAAAGTATTAAAAAATCAATTATTATTCATTTTTCGTAGTTTTTGTGAATATTTTGAAAAAGTACGTCTAAACATTATTCAGTTTTCATTTTAATGCTAAAAGTATGAAAGTACAGTACATTAAAACTTTGAAATCAATTAAACAGGTTTTAAACATTGAAAACATGCTGGTCCGATGTCGACAAATTATAATGTGTTGTGATATTTGCTAGACTGGATAGAGAAATAGTGTTCTACAATTGTTATATTGTATTGTTATGAAACTATTTATTTTATGCTCCGTAGGACAGAAAACACAAAAATAGTAAAAGAAATATAAATACTTCTTATTAAATATTGACGTATATATAAAAAAATATTTTTTTTCATAAGCTTTGCAGTAAGTTTTTTTTTTTTTTTGTAATATGTTTAAAGGATCTTACTATGAGATATGTTTTTCTAAAATATCAATAAAATGCAGATATAAACATTTTTAATCACTAGATCGATAATTACAATAGAAGATAAAGTCAAATAATTAATACAATTTTAATCAAATTGAAAATAAGTAAATGAACTCTAAAAGCGCCGTGAAATTTATTTTCTTAATTTCAACAAGTTTTAAAAAGTTATTTTAGAAAAGTTAAACTTTAAATACGACTGTGTGATTTTTAAACTGTTGAAGTAATTTTGTTTTTTTTTTGTTTTAATTACTCTCAGTTATAGTTCTTCATATTTGTTAAAAGCTTGAATAATCTGTTGAACCGATTTTTTTCTTGTTATTTTAGGCAGTTTTCTTGCTGTTTTTCATTTTGAAGCGAAGTTTTAATGTTAGATTTGGCGAGCCAAATAAATAGAAAAAGTGTCGAAAATAAAAAAATATAACGGAAATATATAACGAACGAGCAACAAATTTGTCTTTCTATTTTTGTTTCTTCTACTTGCTACTTTTCGATTACAGTACACGAGTATTACATGAAAACGTTGTGTTGCTTTCGTTTCGGTATTTTCCCTTAATTAAAGAACAAGTGGACTTTGTGACGTTTTAAATACATTCGAAATAAACGTTTACACTTATTATATTCTATCAGCTATTCAAGAAATAAGTTGATCTTTACGAATTAATATAAAACAGCTGATCTTTTACTAAAACTAAATTAATATCTGACCTAGGTTCAAGTATTTATTTATTGAAACAAAACTATATGTTTGTAAGTATATTTTCAAACTAATTGTGATTCAGGAAACTAAATACGTACAACATAATTCAGAACTTATTTTCAACATATTGACAAGAAATAAATTTTGTTATGTATACTTCAGGTAGTGATAGTAACGAATGAAGTTAAATACAGTAAGACCAAGAACCTAACAGAATAAAAAGTAATTAAACAACATATATATATATATATATATATATATATATATATATATATATATACATATATATATATATATATATATATAGTTATGTGGTTGGTTTTGATGGATTGGTTTTTAAAAAAACTCAACTTGAAATTTACAAAACCGCTGATTATAATAATTATAATAAATAGGATTAACTCTTATGCCTAGGGGTCCTATTGGACAGTGTTGTACGTACACTGGATTCTGATCCAACTAACTTAACAAAAGCTTTGTTACAATGCAATGATAAAAGGCTGATATAGTTATTCTAAGAAATGAACATCTGCAAGAATATGTATCGTATGACATTGACCATTTTCTTAACCTACTCGTATATTACTCTACATAACTCCTCCATTCATAAACAAGACTTCGGGGGGTAATTGAGTGCTGGATTGACGTTGGTCTTTCTTCAAAAAATGTTTAAACGTAATGTAAATAATCCCAAGGAGAAGATTTCCGAATATGATGATGCTGATTTTTATAAGTAATAACTAAATATTAGGCCTATAGGATTTTTAATATAATATCTAAATTAATTTTTTCTTTATCCAATTTGTTTAGATTAATGGAAAATTCTGGTCGTTGACTGACTTGAAGATGTAATCAAAAGAATCTCGTTTCTGATGAATGGTACAATTGTTTATTTTGATATAAAATTAAATTTGGAATTGATTACGTAAATACCTTGAAGTGTAGTTGCTATCGTTTCTTTTTGACTCATACATTAAAAGTTTCCTTTTGAGGTAAAATTGCTAAATATTGGTTTATTCGAGGAATTAATAGTATTAATCTTTTAGGGATACGAATTCAATTTACCAATGTAATTGTTCCAGTAAAAAACAACATTGAACAATTATTACTACAATTGTATTAATATCTATTTCTATCGGCCAATCTACCCACTGCTACATTTTTTGTTGAAATGTATTGTAACTATTTTCATGTACTGTAGCTATACTAACGTTTTCATACCCTGTATAGACATTCAAACTGCCCTGTCTCCGCTTTAAAACATTTCACAGCAAACATAATGCAATTAGCAAGTGACCTTTGCTTTATGACAGATCTTCCTCAGCTGACATCTCAAAGCCTTAAACTTGTCATCCTACAATGCAGCGCAACGTGTAACTGACAACGTAATTATCCGCAGCTTGTCCCTTATCTAGCCTTTCTTAACAGCTGGCATTTGGCCTTGATTTCAGCTGATTTGTCACTAAGTATTGTCTGAAATTGTATGACTCTGTTTATCCTGTCGTTGTTAAATGTATTAGATTTCTATGTTAATTTCTTATAAATATGATTTCTTGAGTTTTCCTATTATCTCAATGTAGGCCTGTGTTTGTCAGTAAAGAATCTATAGATTGAAAATTTGAGTAAAAGGGATTTTATATGACGATTTCTGATAATTCTAATTTTTTTGTAACTAAAAAAATAAAAACGTATGTATAAAACAACATGCTTAACATTAGCAATATTTTCCATTTGGTTTAGTCTCCATTGACTTTACAGACATACACACAGAATAAATGCTTAAAAACTGTTTCGGTCAAAATCTGAAAGTCGATTTTTCTGTCTGTACACGCAATATAGAGGAAAATTAATAACACTTGTTGGCCATTTAAATTTTAGTGAAAATAGTAAACAATTAAAAATAATTTTATGGAGTGAACAAATAAATTATAACTATATTTTTAAAAATAATGTTTACGTTTTTACATTAAGGTACCTCACAGTAAAAAAGTAAATTCCCTTTGACGTGAAGAATTGTTTCACATTCCTGTAACGCTCTATGTAACGGAAATTTACAAGTTTAATATTTGCTTAAAGTATTAAGTGCTAAAACATTGTAAATATTTAGAAGTTTCAAACACATTGTTATTAGGAGAATAAAGAATATAAGAAAAAGAATATATTTAAAATCGTCGTGTAAAATTACCGTTCAAAACTTTCTGATTAGATTGCGTATCCTACAATCTTCTCATCATTTGTTACATGCATGTAATTTTATATCTAAATTTTCTAATTGGAAACTTTTTATTAAAAAAAACTGAACTGGCTTACAAAGATGTAGATAATTAAGTTTTTAAATCTACACAACTGAAATTTTCTGAAAATCTGATTAAATTTAATTTAATATCCTGTACAAGTAATAGTATGTTTGTAATACTCTTACTAGAAGATAAATCTTTTTAACGATAGAAAGATTATGATGGAAACTGTTATTTTTTTATTATCTCCGTCTTTCAGTATAGTTTACTGAAATGTTTGATGACATTAGAAATCAGTTAGAAAATTTGTAAAAAATAAGTAATAAATAATATATAAAACAATAAGTAATATATATTTGAATTAAAAAAAACATTTTAGATATTTTCGAAAGTAAAAGTGTGTATTTTTTCTGTTTGAAAATTAATGTCTTTTTCCGCTTTGTTGTAACATTTTGATGTTAGAAAAAATTCGTTATTTTTATAATTTTTTTTTGTAGTTAACTTTATTTACATAATTTTTTCAGAATTAATTTTTCTATAAGTTTTATTTAAATATTATTTGTTTATTGGGAAAATAAGAAAAAAATGTTCTAGATTATATGTAAAACATGTGTTGTTTTGGTCCTAATTTTTGCGTTTCCCCGCGTTTCTCAAAAACCTGTTTAATAAAGTGTATCGTTTTGAGCTCTGAGACAAGTTTATTCAGTTTTCAACTCAAAAATCATAATAACTCATCAAGATTACCTCTTAATGTAGGTTTCTGTATAATTCCAGTATGACTTAATTTCCCTTTTTTCCAGGAATTATGGCGAAATTTTTTTCCAGTTGGAACTCACTAAGCGTTTTCGGACACATTTTCACTGGTTTTATTCATGATTTTATTCACATTATTATGTTATGTTATTTCACATTATTTATGTTTCCACATTTACATGTTTTTTATCATTTTCACTGGTACAATTCGCCCTTCAAATCTTTATGATTCTTCTTGAAAAATCCTGTACATATAGGTTTTTATAGCATAAATATTTTTTGTAAAAATGCTACTAGTGTAACTAATACATATTTCGAAATAAATAAAAACCAATTAAAATAATTTTTAATTTTATGAGATTTTATGAGGTAAATTTTAAAATAAGTAATTGGTAAGTAAGTTCAAGTGGAAGTAATGTAGTTATGAAGTGCAACTTCTTTTAAGATGTTAGGTAACTTCTTTTAAGAAGTGCAAGTTCCAAAAGTATGGAGTTTTTTTTAAAACAAACACATTAACTGTGCTTGTTTTATATTAGGCGCTTGTGAACGGGAGTTGATTTGTACTTTGGAAACGTCGTGTTTTATGTCCACATTACACAAATGATGACAACAGTCCGACTGAAAGAATAAAAGTAATGAGAAAATTCCATCATCTTTACAATAAAAAACATTTTATATTTTATTTGAATTTTAATGTTCACACTATTTTATGGGACGTGAAGGACCATAAATACATTCCATATGTTTATTCGCCTCTACTATTTTTCATTGCATCTTGTTCCTGATCTTAATAATAAGTAGGAATATCAATATAAACAAAAAAACGTGTTTAATGATGTCATGATAAAACCAAATTATTCAAATAGAAAGTGATAGATTTAGGCCTACACTTAATACATTTCCTTAAATGTTAATTCAACCATTTATCTGTACGAATTAACCCATTTCTACTCACGCATTGTTTTATAGATTGTTTTTCTTTTTGTTTGGTTAACTTTATACAAAATACTGTATATGCATTTTGCAGTATAACACCAAACTTTATTGTTGATAATGATATTGTGTAAACTGAACTGTAAAAACGAATAACATTCTTTACATTTAAAATGTTTACGTTTACCTAGATTGCCTTGAAATCAATAAGACGCAACTGCTGATAAGTCATATTTTAGTAACGTTTATGTCGTAATGCATCTTTATCTTTGAACAATAAAATGGTAACAATAAAATGATGATACTTTGAAAATATAGCGGTTACGATACACAAATGTATTTACATAAAAAGTAAAAATAAACGAGGCAAATATAACATTGACCTATCATTATTACAACATCATATAATAGTAAATAATATCATTATTACTTGATGATGTATGAAAGTTTATTGACTTTGACTATACGACGATATAAATTACACAATATATATTTAATTTTACGAAACGTAAATGATATTGTTAAATGAAAAAGAATATTTGTTACTTCTGAACTAACCTTGATAATCTATGTTTACTTATACATCTATAAAATTATAACTGTCAAATTACTGTAATTTCTTTTCAGAATTGAGAATTATTAATGCTTTGTTACATAATTTTCTACGAGACATAGTGAAGCGTGAGTTGGCTTTTATATAACGTGATATACATGGTGCAGCTACATACAAAGACGACTTCTATACAATAGGTTAAGTCAGCTGAGGTGTCACGTGACTGCTTTGTTGTATCTCACCTCCGCTTTCTGTTTCACTTCCTATTCAATGTATTTAAAGCAGCAACTGTAAAAACTGACAATTCTAAATAAAAAGATGGCAAAAACAAGATGTTTTAATACCTTAACAATTATGGAAAGTGTTTTCAGAAATCGTAGCTGTGCAGTTTAAAATAAACTCTGTAATTTCTTGATAAATAAAGAGATTTTCTATATTTAGAAATTATTCATTAATAAATTATGATTTGAATTAAATAAATAATATGAAATAACCTAATAAAATTCATAATAAATATTCCTAGCTTTACCGAAATAAATTATGTAACAATAAATAAAAAATTAATAAACGTAGCTTTGTTGTTATGTTTTAAAAAATGAAAACATTAGCGATTCTTCTTGGTAGTAGACATTTTAATAAATGTTGTACTTCAAGAAGGATTACCGTTGAAGTTCGTCACATAAAAAATTAAGAGAATTCAACAAAGTGAAGAGTTGAATAATAAAAGAATTGTTAAAATAAGCTTATATTTTGTTAAGCCTCTCCTGATTAATTTTGAAATTTGTTTGTTTTTTTTCTTAAATTAATAACTAATCGTTTTTCCTCAATTAGACAATGTAAATTAACACATTGTAATGAAAACTTTATATAATTGCAAAAATGTTTTTGAAACATAATATCGAATAATAACCCGTAGACTAATAGTACTTAATGAAACATTTAAAAAGTAAGTTAAGTGAAAAACCCCAAAAAAACTAGATTACGAAAATTCAAATTATGAAACGTAATAGTAATGGCAAATAATTTTAATCTTATAAGAATATTCATTTACTACTATAAATATTACAAGTACATCTTTATAAAGCAACTTGATACGTACAACAAACGAAAATGAAAAAATATTTATACCAACAGCTGTTTAGTCGATGATATGTTAACTGAAGTATTTCTTAATCAGTTATCTTTTTCACAGTTTTATCTGTTAAACAGCTGACTTATTTGAGCAAATGGCATACAATTAATAATTTTATAATTTCTCTTTTTCGTCAATTTAGCGGTCGCAAATATTGGTTCTGAGGCTATCCTAACGTTCAGTTTTAAAAGTCAAAATTACCGTCAACAATTTGTTCACTTAAAATGATACAAACCCTAAACAAAGAAATTAATTTCTTAACCCTGGAACGGTCGCGCGGCGTCAAAAGGACCGCAGAGGATCTACATTTTGCTATAGCGCCGTTATTTTTTAATAGACGTAGCTTCCATCTTGCTTATCTCTTACCACCCACTCTACATTCCATTGCTATACTGGTGTTTGAGTTGGTATTTTCGAGACTGTAGACGTATCTTTTTGAGGTTCAGTCATGTTGACCCCTCGCAACCAGTTGTGTACTTTTTAGTGCAGTCTTTTTAGTGCCATGCGACCATTTATGTTGTAAATATTTTAGTTCTAATATTATATATTTATTAAGTTTTTCGTTAGTAATTTTAGTTATTACTGTATACAGTTGTGTACATTTTATGCGGTTTTTTTGAAGTTACGTGACCATATAGGTTATATTTTAGTTGTAAATATTGTTTCTATTACATTTTTGTGCAAGTAATTTCGTTTGAATTCCATTATGGATCAACGGGAACGTGAAAGAATTTTAAGCTACTTGAAAGTGTAGAAAAAGAAGACAATGATAAAGAAAGAGTCGCGCTTGCAACAAGAGAAAATTTAAAGAGAGTTGTTTGGCCCAGAAATCATTGGAGACACTGAAGACGCCGATGAAATTATTGAAAGTGCAGGACAGATATATCAGAAGAAGAGTGTTCATTAGTGAATATGATACGGATTCTGATGAGAATTTTATTTTAGACAAGGATAAAGTTACAAAGTGGTTTGCACACATGGAAAAACAATTTTACGTGGAAGAATTCATCGCCACATCTTATGAAGAGAGAAAGAGAGAATCGGTGTGTGCCTTCCCTATCCGGGAAAAATATTTAAATATTATTAAAAATTATTTTCATTTTGTTTTGATAAATATTATATTATTAAAAAGAAATATTTGTTGTTTTTTGTTTTGGTATTTTCATCATTCCTTGTGGAGACGTGCAGTAGCAATATATGTTATTCAACACAGTAGATGATTAAAACGTATTTCTCAAGAAAATATAATGTATTTTTTGTGTAATAAATATTTAAAAGTTTTTACATTTTGGATTATTGTTTCAACATCACTTAAGGACATAAGAATACAAAATGCGGTAATTTTGACGCCGTGCGACCACTTGTGTAACATTTTACCGCGCGCCTAGTCAAGGGTTAACAAAGTATTTTAACTCCTTATTTTAAGCAATAAAACAAAAGTTTTAAAATGTTATATTTTATCGTGTGGCTAACACATTAAAGAAGGAAATACTTAACTGACAGATTTGAGTGAACAGTTTCGTAGTGAACTGAGAGCTTGCGGCGACTATAAATTAATTTCTGTAAAAAGACAACTTTGGTAAGAGTTCCGCACAAGTTGTAGCTGCCCTTATGATTCACTAAGCAACTTTTATTGCACAAGTTTCTCCGCTAAAATCTTTCGCTTGTACGAACAAAGTTGAAACTACCGCGCGAATTTGCAGTCTCTTCTAATTTGACTTTTAAATGGTTCAGTATTTTTATTACGCTCATTTCGTTATGCAAATTGCAGCGCAATGGTTTCAGTGTTGCCCCAGAAGCAAGGGGACAGTGAATTTGAAAATAATTTACACCGAAAAAATTAATTAACCCAAAATAAAATTAGAAAAGTTATAGACCCTTTTTTTTGTAACAAAATGCTTTTACTATTCAGATTTCCACGCAAGTTTTTGTCTGTCTGTAATGTTTTTCTTTTGCAAAAACTTTAAAACATTATCAAAACCCAACCTATTTGTGGCATCAATAATATCTTAAAATAAATTAACGCAATGCATAGAAAATTGAATAACACCATGAAATAAAGTATTAGGGTTACAGAAAAATCTGTCCAAAATCTTAAAATTTCAAATCGTTAAAAAACATTTTAATATATTTAACATAAAATATTTTTAAAAGTACAATTCTACTGTTATAATTAGCACTAAAACCTGAGTAAATTATTAATTAAAGTTTTTGAATTCATTTGAAAATATAAAATTCTAACAAATTTTATATAAATTAAGTGTGAAATAAAAAATATTGATTCGATTATATTAGGTAACCGAGAAAAAATCCAATGATAACATGTTTGGAAAAATAAATTTATAAAGAAATGGCAGTCAATCAGTAAACAATAAAAAACATTTTTCTAGAAAATAAAATTTAAATAACACAATCAGCTAACACTAATGAGAGTTAATAGACTATACACGTGATCCATTGTTACTTTCTATTTCCATAAATAGTTGCTTATTTTTATTTGCTTTTCAACTCAATGTATTTACTTTTTCTTTTTTAATCGGTTTATTGCTATTATTGTATGAAAAATAACAAAATGAATACAGACTGCCATTATGTTAATTTCGTATTTCTAACGGAATTAAATAATAATGTATGCAGGTTTTAGAGCTGATTACTATGACAAAGCTAAATAACAAAAAAGTAAGATAAAACAGCAAGATTTGAAATGGTTACATTTTTGAAACGGATGAATGGATTATTCTAGGTAACGAACTTGTCTGAAGTTATTAACAAAATCAATTTTCGTTCCACGTTTCAAGCAAATAGAACCAAACTTGCTAACATGAGAGAGATAAAACCCAAAAATACAAATACATATATAAAATGTATCATTTAATGTTACCGGACATAGGTGACTTCACTGCAAATAGGTCAGCGTGACGTGTGAAAGGAAGGAAATGTTCATTACAACACAGTCTTCTGATATAAAAACATATGATGTGGAAAATAGAATGTTATTTGTATTCTACAACAATAACGGACTTTTTGCACAAACATGAAGGCGGTGCAGAATGCTTCAATGTGCAAGGAAAGAGTCAACTCCGAAATCAGAATGCGCATAAAACAAATTTCAAAGTATGTAATTATATCACACAAGTTAGTCATAGTTCTTATTGTTACATAGTTAGCACTTTCTGTTACTATGTTAAATTATATCACACAAGTTAATCATAGTTCTTATTGTTACATAGTTAACACTTTCTGTTAACACGTAAGGGAATAAATTGCAACCGTTTTCACATTCCACTGATAATATTTAAAATAGCTAGATAATGAATTATAACACAGATTTAATAATGATGTATATGTTAGCATTTTGCTATTCAAGGATGTTTCACTTTGTCACAATTTTAACTAGATACAGGAATAATGTACGTGCCGTGCAATATGTCATCTCGAGATTTTGTTGACCAGGAACCATGTAATCTGTATGGACAGTGAATGAATATTCTACAATATTTGAATATTTGAATATTCTACAATATTGAAGTTTACAATAGTAAACTTAAATATTTATATAACTTATATAAATACAGAGGTTATCTTATATTTTCTAGGTTCAGTGACTACTGAAAAGTGATTACATGAAAGTCTGTTTTTGTTTGATCTATTTTTTAAATACAGATCATATAATTAAACCAATAAAACCCGTGGTTTCATTGGCTTTTTGAAAGGACATTTGATCCTGTTCGTCTAAAATAGATGTAGGTTAAAATTAATATCTTAGTAAACCCACAAACGATTGTGGGTACAAACCGTAATCCGTCTGTAGCAAGTATTTTGTAGCAGTTATACCGTCAGTAATCCTTTTGACGCTAACACGTCATGGTGTAATACAGAGACAGGACATCTTCGACAATTACTATTAAGTTTGGAGTTAAAAGTAATGATGCTGTATCAATTCTTTTCTTGATGACAGATAGAATGCGTACTGCATAGTGCAACGAATGCAATAAAAAAGAAATTCAGCAAATATTTATGATTCATCTTTAAGAATTTAATTTTTGTGAAATTCTTGCAGCACAAATTATTAAAACTGAAAAAAAGAAATAATAGAACAGAAAATAAACAGTAAAAAACAATGGAAAATATATACACAAAACCATTTGTATTTTGCATTTTGGAAAAATTTGTATTTTAAAAATATAAAATACAAAAATTTGTATTTTAGCGAAATTGGAATATAAAGAAGTGTCTTAATAAATTTAACTGTGCTTTAGCACATTTGCGAATTATATTGAAATCCACTAAAAACTGCCATTGAAAGAAATAATCGTAGTTGTATAATGAGGAATCTGTCATATAATTTGAGAAACTTACTTGACAAATACAGTATCAGTATATCACATATATTTATATTTCAATATTTAAAGCATATTAACAAAATATTGTGGGTATCTTTAACAGAGCTCTTTTAGAAGGTAACAAAACAGTGTCTAACTCACAAGGAATACAAAGCAAATGGAGGTAGATAAATTACACTGAGAAAAACACAGATTGACATTTCGAGCAGTTGTTATGAAGTCTTCACGGAAAGAAGCCAAGTCAAGAATTACCATCAACAAGGAGATGAATTAAATCAACATGCAGGATATGTTTATTGCAGCGCAGAAGACACTGGCATGATTTCCTTTAAATTGGAATCACAAGAATTTCGTCAAGTAAACCAAATTAGGTCGTCGCTTTAATTATGAAATACTTGTCGCAGTTGGTGCATAAAATACGTGTTTTATATCACCCTCGATATTCTAAGCAAAACAACAAGCTTTATAAGCCACCACAAAAGTTTCACTACAGTTGTATGTAAACTCACTGAGGTTATATTGTCATAGCTTCAGGACTTGGGAACAGTTGCAAGGAAACGTGACTTAGCAAACCTCAGCGGGGTTGTTGAAGGTTAGGAAACAACGATCATTACCTTTGTTCAAAGTAGGGCTGTAGGACCTACAGGACCAACAAATTAAACAACTCTAACTGAAGTTATTACAGTCTAGTGTTATTTTAAAAATAATATCTTATTCCCCAAAAGGATAAAGACAAAGCGTCAAATTTCTTTTACTTTGTAAACATTATTTTTGTTCTTACTTCATTGCTATTAAAAATTACACACACACACACACACACACACACACACACACACACATACATATATATATATATATATATATATATATATATATATATATATATATATATATATATATATATATATATATATATATATATATATATATATATATATATATATATATATATATATATATATATATATGTGTGTGTGTGTGTGTGTGTGAGAGAGAGAGAGAGAGAGTGTGTGTGTGTGTAACGTTTTCTTTGTTTCTTGGTTCAACTGTTATACTGCATTATGTTTTTTTTTATTTTTAGAGGCAATTTTTATCGTAAAGCCGTTCTGATTACAGTGCTACATAAGTTAATTAAATAAAATATCGTAATGTGTAAATAAAACATAATTTTAACCTATTTTACCCATACTGTTTGATATTATGTATTGTTTCTAATATAGTTATGACTCAATAAGTATTATTTCATTATATCATAAAACAATTTCTAAAGAAAGAAAAAGTAATGATTTTATTATACACATGGTAAAGGTTACATTTTATTACACAAATTTTATGTAATAGTGAATGTGAAAATCCAGTTTATATTTGGATAGACAAATGTGTATTTTTTAATGATAATTTTATTTTAAAAAATGGATTTTAGTTGGACAAAAATTATGATTGCTGCACAATGTAAACGAATTTCGTTTTACTATTTTGTTTTTAATTCAACAGTTTTTCAAATTACGGTTTACCATCATAATATATTGCATTAAAATTGGCATGTATAGTAGCAAATTAAAATTTTAATATACATTAAATATGAATTCTAACCGTAATCAAATTAAATTTGTTTGGTATCTTGGATTTTGAAATTTTAAATTCTGACTGTAGCAGTTTTTAACGCTGATTACGATTGTGAAATCAGATTTTTTAAAATATGAAGGACCTAAGAAACTTCCAATTTATTTAATTATTTGAAATGGCCGCCATTTTGACACTGTTGGTTAAATTTCGCAGGTTACCGAACTTGTTCAATCTAACCTATAATCGATTTGTATACCAAATTTGAATTACATCAACTAAAATTGCAAATGTCCGCCTGTCAAATAGTAATCTACTGTTCATGTTTGGTTCAAATTCCTGGGTCTTACATAGGATATTCTCTGCAAAATTTGTTTTCTTAAGGCAATTTCGCTACTAAATTTTGCTGATAAAATTCTACCTTACCAATTTTTAAATTTAAAGTAACATAGTTCCCAAAAACGTTTTTGATAGCAATTTGTTGTTATGTCAAATTTTGATTAAATTTTTGTTTAATGAGAATGATAATCCAGTTAGTGTATCTCGTTTCAAATATAAGAGAAAACATCATAAATCTTTACTTTATCAGAAAATTGACTGTAAACAAGGATTATATATGGCTGTTATAACGAATAATTACAACTTGTTGATATCTTAAACTAAATCTAATCATATATAAAAGACAATATATATGCACTTTATGAAAGAAATATAAATATATTTCCCATTACTTTTTTTTACAAAAACCGTTTGTTGGAGGGAAAGAGAGCAGGAATCAATTAATAAAGCGGTATAACTTTGTCTTGCTTTGTCCTGAGAAATAAAAACGTCATTACCTAGTGAGATTCAGCTTTTTTGAATTCAGTTTTGCTTATTAACAAAAAACGGAAAGCAGGATCGATTACAAATTAATTACGTAAAATGTATTTATATAAAACGTAATTAGGAAATGTTACGTAATTATGATACAATACGGGCTTGACAGGCCCTCTCGTCGGCAGTGTTAGTCTATGGTTGAAATTTATTTCTTTTAATTCTGTGATTTTTACTTATTTCCAATTTTACTGTTTTTTCTACAGTTCTGTATCATTTTCGTTTTTTTAATAACGAAACTATGATTAAAATCTTAATTACAGCATCTTTTTACAAAATTACGTCAACTACCTTACATAATTGCCCATGTAGGACAAAAATAACGTCCCATTTTATTTTTGATAATAGGGCTCGGTGCCCAAAGTGGCTAAAGCAACGATCAGTCTGATGCGTCTCTGAACTGCGCATCTCAAGGTTCCAAGTTCGAGCCACAGTTACTTTTTTTGCTTTACCCTTACTGTTAACGCTGATACCTCATTCTCATTAGTCTAACCGGCTTAAATTTAAAAAATCTTTAAAGATTAAATGATAATAACGGATATTAGGTTAAATTCTATCTATAATTTATTAGTTCCCCCGGTAACTTTGCAAGGGGAAGTGAGAAGATTAAATCGGCCTGTTGGACGGCCGCCAGTGGGGCAATAAACCGATCCCCGTTTAATAAGGTCCTCGCTGCTACATATACTTGCTAGGCTATATTACACGTCTAATCCAATTGGATTCCTTACGCTGTTTAACTTCAGACAATCTGTTCCGACGCTGAGGAGGCAGTTAAATTAATTCCTCTTAATTTAATCAGTTTTCTCCGGAACCAGAGCCTTGTGTACGAGAAAATGTAATATGTCTCTTGGTTTCACAGTAAAGTTGTATTCCAAAAATACTTTGCTATTTAGTTCAGTAATCTATTTGTAACCACTGATAGAGGGATCGGAGAGTATTTAGTAACTGTCCTAACACATACCTTGAAAAAATATGATAGTTACATTACTTTTAGAACAGAAAAAGCAAAATAAAATAAGCCTGGCACGCAGACGTATTCGCCAGCTGAAAAAGCAACACGATAGAATGTCTAAAACGTAACAACAATTTAACATTCGATTTACTTTGTACTTTACAATATAAATTAAGAAAATATACCACAACTAATACAATTTTTTTTAAATATGAACTAACCATTAGCATTAGTTAGTAACTAGTGACAAATTCTGCAAGAATAATATTTTTACAAAATTTCTTTGGATAAATCCAAAAGGAACATAACTTTTTATTTCTGTACTTATCAAATACAAATTACATTAATAGTGCACCTCATTAAGAATGAAACTTTATTCACATTTTATCACTGATAGTGATAAAATAAGATTTGATATATATGTAATATAAAGTAATAAATAAAAAACTTTTACATTGTACTTTTGTAAAATAAACAATGTAGTTTTTCGTTGCGCCTAGTATCTCAAGAGATACTACACGTGTGTGACCATACATATTAAAAAAGTTTTGCCTTAAATCATAAAGAAAATAATCAAATTTCAAGTTGATACAACAAGTTGTTCAAGTAAATACACCACATGTATCTAGATGGACTCGAAAGAGAGAAAACATATGTTTGGCATACTTCTCTCGTTTTGTTGGTGTTCAGCAAAACGTTACAAAGCAAAGCTACAGTATATACATTAAATTTGTATCGACTCAGCAAAGCGTGCTCGTGAGATCATGATCTGTGCTCATGATCTGTGCCTTCTAGATCTTGGTGTTACCACTATAGTCGCTTAAATATCTTCTACAAATTAGCTCATAAAAAATGAACATATTTGTTCTCATTACATTTTTGTAAGGTCCACAACTTATGTCTGATAAGGACAAGAGATCGGCGTTGACGGGAACAGTTGTCAGTAACTGCAGTCTCGAGCCTACGTTTTTGATGTGTAGTTCAGAGACGTAGCAGACTGACTGGTGTCTTAGCCACCTAGACTACGTCTGCCAATCGATTTAAGGAGAAACAGATCGTCTGAATTTTGATTTCTTTTTAAATGAATTTAAAGTGAGTAAGAAATGATAATTTATGTGTTTCTTTTTGAATTTACACATTACATTATAAAACTAATTTGCATTCGTTGTTTCCAAGCAATTATAAATAAATAAAAGTGATTTTTTATTTTTTAATAATGTTTTACAGCAAGTTTTTTATGATTATTTAAAATACTAGTTTAAAGAGAAAATGGACTTTTAAAATTCTGTTTGCGATTTTGTTTTTAAAACAAAATTTACCTACCAAGTATATGTTAAACAGATGGACAGAATTTTATTACGTGTTTGAAATTTCTCTTAATTTAAAAAAAAATGTTTTCAGGATAGGATTTTAAAGAGCACATAATATAGATTTGCAAAATAAGGTTTAAAATAATAATTAAATGAATAACTTGCATATTTTTTTCAATATGATTAATTTCAGTCACATAAATTATTATTATTTATTTAAATAAATTCTTTGCATTTTAAATAATAACTTGATTTTACATTGCTAATATGCTTTGTATACCAATATGCTACGTTGCTGTCTTTTTTTAAATCTCAGTGCTTATCTCACAGATTCACAATGTCGCTGTAGAAATATACCAGAATAACGTGTGTCACAGAGCAACACTGTACTGGTTATAATAATAGCTCTACGTTATAGAGTAAACACAAAACAATGACGTAAGAAGGGATGCATAGAAGGAGCAGATGAAACAATATTGCACAGGGTGTGTGTGCATTGTTGATCTCGTGACGTGACTACGTGACTAACAGAAACACGCGTCTTGGGCAAAATAGTAGTTGTAGAACTTAACAATGCTTTCAGGGATTCAATCCTTAGTTCGAATAGTAATATATGCGATATGGAAAGGTTATTTGAATTAACTGAAACAACAACAACAACAACAAAATGTGTACAGAATTTATTGTTTTGTTGTTTTATTGTATTGTAGCTTGACTTGTGTTAATTATAGATACTTATTGAGATAAATACTTCCTAACTGTAAATTTTACGAAAATTTTGTTCAAAATATATAAATAAAAATTGAGTTAAAATTTTTAGTTGATCAGTTTTTAAAATCATCTTCGTAAACATAATGGTTTTACACAGATTTTCTTCCCAAAAAACACACACACACACACACACACACACACACACACACACACACACACACACACACACACACACACACACACACACACACACACACACACACACACACACACACACACACACACACACACACACACACACAGATTTTCGGTTAAAGTAAATAAAATACTTTAGCCGATATGAAACAATATAACCTTTCAAATTTACCACAATTTTCCAGGTTTTTCGGCAGTTGACCTAATGAATTTTTGATGATTAATCTACTAATTTCATCTATTTTGTAATTTAAAATTTCAAACGAGATTTCGATTAAAATATTTTTTATTTTTTATTTTGAACAAGAATCATTGATGATAAATTTTAAAGCAAAAGTCCCTACATGTAGGAAACAGATCGCAAAAAGTCCTTATGTATATGTAGGCAAAAGATCTCATAAAGCAAAAGATCTATTTTATTGTCGAATAGATCCTAAAACAGAAGTTTTTTGTATTATCATTAATCAATTAAACAATATAGGGTTTTTACCATTGAAGTACTACTAGGATATAACGTTCTTTGTTTCGAAAACACTTCAGTTATTAGAAATTGTTTCATTTAGGCGGTAATTAAGCATATCACAAAGAGGATGAAGCCATATTGTCTAGGCAATTAATTTATAACTCTTGTGATTTCGTGCCCTTGATTAACCTTGAAGTGCTTTAGTGTACTTCTTGCTTGAATTAATTTTGCGTCTCGTGTAGAGGCAAGAACGCTTATTAAAACTAAGCTTATTGCAGTCTGTGAAAACACTTTGACTGTTATTATAGTTCCGCTACTTTGAACGTTCCATTTTAAGTCATTAATATTATATTTTTTAAAATTTTAATATAATATGTAGAGTATATAACAAATATTGTAATTGTTAAAAAGTCTGTTTTGAGTATTATTATTTATATTATTTGTTTTACTGAGGTACATCTTTATAAATGATTTTTTTACACTTTGATAAGTCTGTGTTTATATATAGTTATAGACAAAACCAATTGACTGGTTTAGTTTAAATTTGATATGTAGACGAAATTTTCACTTGTTTGTATGCGTCTAAAACTTGTTTAAATACAAATTTTAAAATTAAAACTTTTTTCGAAAGTTAATAAAAGATATTTTTTCATTCCATGACATTTTAGTGAAATTTACAAAAAAATACCTTTAAAACATACAGTACCCCTTAAATATAGTTCAAATTAAACCTTAAGCTACCAAAGTTTTTGAAAAATAGCAACAGTCATGTTTCTATTATTCTATTATTCAGGCTAGGTTGAATAATTTCGATTTTCCTCATACTTTATTTTATTTGTTTCTTACGTACAGTTAATGTGATTAAAATCGTTACAACTGATATTGAAAAAATGTATTCGTAAGAGTTTATTCACCATAAAAATGCAAAAAAGATTTGATTTTACAGTACCAAGAAATTTCTTCAAAATCAGATTTGAATCATAATTTTCATTAATATGGACACAAAACATTGTTTAGATATCAAAGTCAACATCATTTTTTAGCATAGTTGAATTAAATATATATATATGATATTTAAAGAAGTAACCTTTTAGAGAGATTATAAATTGTTATTCGGTTGGTTATTACATTTACTTTATATTGTTGGTATAACAAATTATAAATGTGAAGGTTAACATAATAGTTTTTAATTGTTTAAAAAAGGCTTAATTGTTTTTGAATTGTTTGTTGTGTGTGTGTGTGTGTGTGTGTGTGTGTGTGTGTGTGTGTGTGTGTGTGTGTGTGTGTGTGATGTGAGTACGTGTCAATGCGTGAATGTGTATGTGTATGAAGCTGAAAATAGAAGGATAAAGATTTTATGATAATACATCTTGTAAACATCTATGAGATTTAATTGAAAAATGCTTATTCGTGTTTTTAGTCCACTAAGATAATGTTCTGATTCGGTTTTAGTGTTTCAATTTTATTTTTTATCAACAAAATTACGTTACTCTATAACGTTAAGAATTAAGGCATTAAGAATAAGGACTCACAATTAAGGCATTTTTACTGAGAGAAACGTTCAGCTGATTATCGTTATAAACGCTCCAAGTTAAATGTTCCTGATTCGGAAAGCAATTAGTGACGATTAAACAACGCTAAGTCAGACTGTATTGTTGTATATGACTAATCATTATTATCAAAACAAGGTGTTCACGTTTCTTTAGTAACTATATTTTCTTTGAATGAACATAATTAACAAATATTTTTTCAAACTAAATATTCATCTAAAGTAATTAACTTGTTTATATAAACACTTAATATCAATTTCCTTCGAGTGTTCTACATTTATGAAAGCAAAGTTATAAAACGGTTTTATTTAAAAATATATAATAAAACATTTACGGCTAGAATATTTTATAATATCATAAATAAAGAGACGAATAAAATTTTATTTTATTGTTTTATTCTTTAACTTGTTTATGTACCATAACAAAATGGATTATAAATTGCTTTTAAGTAAGCACGGAAAACTATATTTTTATAATGAAATTGCGTAACGCTTAAACTCCTAGTTGAAAGAACAATAGTTATTATTAATATTTTTAAATAATAAACACTATAAAACACACTCACAGTATATGTTAATTAATAAACAGAGCACTCGTAAATTTAACTGGTAACCGTCATAGGGTATTTACGAAAATTATTAACATTACTGTACATACTTAATTTAAAATTTTATACTCTTTCTTCATGAAGCGGTCAAAATTACAATAAGGTTTTTCTGTTCAGCCAGTATTACGATAAATAAGCATCAACTATTAACTCTCTTAGCCGTGAATCAAAGCCCGCAATTTTGAAACGGAAGTAAAATTTCAAAATAAACGGTCAATGCATTTCGTTAATACTGCGTATACTGTTCACTGGTAAATAGAGGCCGCCATCTTAAGTCAGACGTTATTGTAAAAGAATTTACACACACGCCGTTTCGGGTTTTATACTTTCTTACTAATATTCTAAACAATCGGTCAATGGATTTGGCCAAAACCGTTTAACAAATAATCAAAGAAACGAACACTAACCAAATTCGGAACTTTCGAATTAAAACAGAAACTTGGCTTTGCTCGTCCATCAGTAACGATTTAATTAGGAAAACTTAGTTTAAAAATATTCTAAAATAAGTAAATTCAGAACTAGGAAAATATAACGGTTATAAACATTTTAAATTTTAACGTTGTAGAGAAGACTAGAAGATGCCTGCAGGCTACTGCATCTCTGAACCGAGCACCTCAACTAACCTGAGTATATTCCAGACAACAGTCACTGCCGTAAGCTTTACCCTTTCCGTTACCGCCGATCTCTCGTCCTCTTTAGTCTAATATAAGTTATAGACGTTAAAAAAATTATAAAAAAGGTTAAAAAAATATTTAAAGGGAAATGATGTTTGTTTAATTTTCCTCTGCTATTTATTTCTTAAGAAATCCATGTGTGAGATTTTTATACATCTTTATACAATCTTTATACAAATGCTAGTAGTTTTTCTTAAAATTGCTAAATGTCATCAGATTCAAGAATAACTTTACTATTCAGATTTAAAATAATTGCTGCAAGCAGATACTTCCCTAACGTGATGGGAGTGAATTCCTGTTTTTATATATTTCAATCATTTCAAATTTGATTTCATCGTAATAAACATCATTTAAATCTTCACAAAAAAACAATTTAAATTTTAAAATCGTATTCAAAATACGAAATTGAATCTTGGAGATAATGGAATTTAAAATCATTGAATTTTGGTATTTGAACTCAAAATTTAACAACATAATTTATAGAAATTTTAACGCTAATTATAAAGGTATAACTAGATTTTCAAAAATAAATATGTTAGGTTAGGTTTTCAATTTTATGATTTGGAATTATCATTATTTGGAAATTGTTTTAAATAGATTTTTTTAAGAAGGAACTTTGTCGAGGACATTAAACAATTTATGTTTTTTCGATTCTTTATAATAATTCAGTATTACTAAATCATTAAATATGCTAATTGCATTAAACGGTAAATGAATTTAACTCATCAGTGACAAAATTAGTGTCTTTAATTAAGTATATTTTATAATTTAAAGTGCTAATTTTATGTAGATTTCAGCGTTGGGTACAACGATGAAATAAAATTATCAACAAATTTAACAGAAATGAAATTTAAAAATTTGATTTTTAAAGGTTAAAAATGGTCGTCATTTTAAATCTGTCTCACGAGTTTTTCTACGTAATAAAAGCTCATCCAAAAACAGATATTGGCTATTAATCTACAAACTGCGAAGTTTTTACACGAATGGTTTAGCATCGAACGACCTATTGTTATTAATTATTCATCATAAAACAGCTGATTTTTAAACAAAAGTTATGTACTTACGAAAAGTTTGAGGTTCAGTTCAATGTTTAACTTTGTGAATAGCTTGCAGTTTCGTGAAATATTTATGCATCACTGATTTATTTAAACGTTGCAATAATAATTGAAAAACGTAATTACTTAATGTTTATTACGGTCACACGTGTTTCACATGCACAAATGGCGGCTTGTCAAATGCAACTAACATTATACCATTAATTAATCGTTACTCGGTGAAGCAATAATTCGCGACAAACCATTAAGTGTATGTAACCTGTTTCAGGGACATGTTTGGATTTATTATATTATCAACCTATATTTGTGATTTAGAGTTGTAACTATACATAATATTAATAGACCAATAATGATTAGAATACACTGAAACTGCAGTTAAATTCCTGCAATACGGGTTTAAATAATAAACAAATTATAACCTGTAAACTATTAGCTTAACTGGATAAATGAAATGAAAAGTAATTATTTAATTTAAGTAACTAAAACTCCTCTATTTAAAAGGGGGGATGAACAAACTGAGGGCGATCACGGTAAACTGGAAACTTTTTGAATATCAATATTAAAAAAATAATAATAGCATGGGCATGTTCATTAACCAGCGAAACCCGTTCAACAGTTTCAAAACAGCGGTAATCTTAAATCCAAAAGTAAAACTAACTTCTTTCCTACAGTGTCTTTGAAAATCTAATTTCACCATCGTAATCATTTTTAAAATTATATAAAACATATTTTAAAATTTTTAATTTCGTTAAGAAAACGAAATGCATGTGACAGCAATCAGGGTTCATTTTTGTATTTTCAAAATAATTTGAAAATTTGTGCGTAATAATTTATGCCAATGTGAGTCAAATTAACAATAATATCAATTTTAGTAAATCGACGACCAGTTATGCAAAAATATCACTTTAGGAGTTTCAAAATATCACCCACTTTAAGCCTTGAAAATATCATAAATTTGTATTTTAACATATTTTTATAATCTAATTTTTTATCTTTAACTAACTTTAAATCTAGATATTTATAATCTTCATTTTGTTCATTAAACTACTACTAATAATAATACTAACTTTACAGCGGTAGGGGTTTATTTTCATGTTCAAAATTATATTACTCAAGTGAATTTCTTTAAAACATCGCTTCTATCACGTAAGCGAAAACGTTGCGTGCTGTGATTACTTATGTTTATTTAAAAAATGTAATGAAATAACAGAAGAATTATTTTAATTATTATTTGTTTGATTTCTTACTTTGATAATATCAGAAAATGCAAAAAACAAACAGAAAAGTAAAAACATTTGGTGAATTATGAATTGAAAAACTATGAAATTCTCACAAATATCATTATATTTTTTATAAAGTGGAACGTTTAAAGCAACTTTTTAAAATTTATACAGTATCAAAATAACCTACATATTTTTTATCAAAATAACATTAAAAATGTTTATACTTTATTATCCTCCTAATAATAATAATTCAATAGCATTAAATCAAACAGTTAGTATGATTTTAACCTGTTTGTTGATAAGGTTTACAGTAGTAAAAATATTCTACAATTCTTGTTCAGCACAGATAAATCGAAAATAATTAGGATGACATTGAAGCTTCCGAAAGAGCAGAGTTACATTATTATGAAGTCCATTACCATGGATTTTTTTTTCAAAGTGCATTAAACTTTTACCCCTTTCCAGCCCATTGAATAATCTAGTAATAATGGTTTTTCTTTCAATAATAGTTCGTGTCTACTACTTACCAATGTTCGTTTCATATTCAAGGTTCATACCAAGTTAATCTTAATTAACATGACCAAACAATAATAATACAAGAGCCAAGCACTTAAGATACCTGCTAAAGTGTCAATGCATCACGTTGGTCAGACGGCCAAGGCATTAAGGCACTACAGTGTGTTACATCCTTTATATATTTTATATTCGAATAGTGTATTTCAGCAATATTATCAAAAGTTGCCATTTCCGGTGCGCGATAGTATTTAACGAACTTTCCCGGAAATACGATTTAGCACCAGAAAGTCATTTTAAGTACGAATTATGAGCCTTTTTTAAACATACTGCAAAATAACTCAATTGTCAAAGTAAAACTTAATTGTACGTCACTTAATTGACTAACGTATTACTCACAAAACGTAATATATTTAAACTTGTGTTTATTTCTTCATTTTTGCTGTAATAATTTTAGTTATTCCTGCAGCTATATTTATTACAGCGTCGTAGCTGGTAAACCACAAATATTAGGTTTTTTTGGTACAAGCAAATAAGCATACAACAGAAATAAAATTATTTGTTTTGAAAGTACAATGAATAAATAAATAAGACAACGCGGTGAACGGATTTTGTTCATAATGTAACTGAAATCGATTTCTGACTATATATATATATATCGATATGTATATAGGTATATGTACATAGGTATATATATATATATATATATATATATATATATATATATATAACAAAGACTGAATTGAGTCTTACAGTGATTGACGCTTCAATAACTCATTTGCTATAGAAAGTCACTATTAGGCCAATCTCTTAAAACCAATATGATTAAGAACAAATAAAATCTGAATAATTATGTATCTTGGAGATAAAATTATAGGTAGACACATAATTTGTTAAATTTCTCAAGTTCTATTTCTGCCATGTTTATTTATTAAATTTTAAGACACCTACACATAGCATTTATTGAAATATTAAATATATTGAAATATTTGTGAAAATGTAATTTTGCAAAGTCTCTTTTTAAACTAAAATGATTTTTTAAAGTAAAATATGTGTTTAAGCTTTGACACTGGCACTTAAAAGACTAAATTTTATAATTTGAGACATTCAGCTTAGGTGCTAGTGTGTGTTACTTGCAAACGTGAAGACATTTAGTTTTTTACTAATTTATAATTGTCAATATTGGCTTCTACCAATTGATTTAAAACAAAATTAATTTAAAGAAATCAATTAAATACCTTGGTCAATTAAAACTTAAAGACATCATTTCGAATCAGGTTTTACATAATTAATAATATTGGCAGCTCTGTTATTTATGCACAAATGCATTGGAGAAATATAAAATATTGGCTACACAATCACGTAACATTTATTTAAAATGTGAATTTTTAATACGTTGCTAAAGGCATGTCTATTAAAAATTTAAATCTGTATGTTCAACAGTAAATGTTTTCATATTTTATTGAATAATTTAATATTTAAACAAAATAATTTATTTTCTATAGAATATAAATAGGTACGTCATTTTTTTGTAACAATAAATGATTCAAACCAGTTTAAGCTTGTCATTGTAGGAGGATGCACCAGCTAAAAGTTTTTTGGATTCTTAAAGAAGCTAATTAGACTGGCACATATGGTATTGTTCGAGATTAAAAGCAAAGTTGAAGTGGAGTAAAGGAATGCCGTGAATTTAATATTACCAGGAACGTAAGCCAAGGTGCGGTTTGTCTATCTTATTGATCATCCGTGTTCTTCGATTAGAGCAGGAGAGAACGTTTTCAATATTCAATATCATCGCAATCTATACAGAATGATATTGACATTATCAAACATAGGTAACCCTATGTTGGTATTATGCTAATCCGTAAAACAATATTTAGCTCTTTTGTAAAGTTTGATGTTTTAAAGTTAGAGGTACAATATATAAATCTGCCCAAGCTGCGTCATAATGATGCATAAATGATGATAATTTCACAAATGTTAAGAAGGATGTTTAGGAAATAGGAACTAAGAAACTACACCATTAAATGTGTTAAAAGGTTTTGCCATTTGAGTGTTATGTTAAATAAAGAAAATAAAGTGTCAGAAGAGCTTAGACATGTAATGCGCTCTATCGCCGAAATAATCAAACTGTATGAGGTGCTTCCATAGACCAATTAGGCGAATGTTTCATTCGTTAGCGAATTACTATTGAAATGAGCTATTGAGCTATTGAGGGGGCCATTATGGTAACACCTAGGCCGAGAGACAGTTGGTAGCTGATCGCTAACTCTAAATATATATATATATATATATATATATATATATATATATATATATAATGTGTATGTTTGTGTTTGTGTTTGTGTGTTGACTATTCCTAAGTGATATTTCATTAATAATTCAGATTTTCAAAAGACTAGGCTGTGATTTATTGCATTTCGAATTTCTTTTACAAAACAATAGGAGGAAACATTTTAAAAAATGACGAAATAGGATCACACTCGTATGATAATTTCTTTCAGAATCGGCTCATTTTTTTAATCTTTAGAGATGTGCATAGGTTTATTAATACACACAGGATGTAAATGTTAACACTATTTTTGTAATTAAAAAAATTGTAAACAAACTTATTTTAAGATTATAATCTAAATTCCTTTGTTTTTACGATTAATATATTTTCTATGGTATTTGGTATAATAGAAAATAAAAAAGTAAATTAGTTTTATTAAAAAAAGAGGTTATGTAGTTTGAATTACACATATATTATTGCATACGCCGTATTTGAACAAACAAAACACTACAGCAGCTCTTCAAAGACAAATTGAAGGAGCAGTAATAATTGTGTTGTTCATTTATTGACAACACAAGAGAATCAAATCTAACTCAAGTCAAAGGGGTTGCTTGATTTTAACTGAAGTAATAACAAAGGGAACACGATATTGTCTTGTGACTGTGGAGGAAGTTAATATTAGTTGATGAGGGGTGAGCAGTGAGTAATCAGTATTTAACGTTATTAAATTTATATTAAATCACTCATAAATATAATATTGAATATTTTTTAAAATTATGTTTTATTGTGTTTTAAATAATTAATTAAAATTGAAAAAAAATGTATACAGTAAACAGTGACTTAAATTATAAATAAACAAGTGTTAGGTACTCTGAGTTTCAACAAATGGGAAATTTTGTTTGTTCTCTTTCTGTACACCAAAAATTTTGTTGTTGGAATAAACTTTCTAATAGTTTGAAAGTTTATGACGTTTCGTTGAAAATATTTTACGTTATAACTGTAATATAAAAAATTTCAGTTACAATATAATGTAGAGAAATAAAACTATTAAATTAAAACTTAAATAAAAATTGACAAAAAATAAATAATTATACATGAAGAATAAAAGTAAAATACGAATTATTCATTGTGTGATCATATGCGAAATAAAAATGTATATATTATTAAACAAAAGTGAAAAAATAATAATAAAATTAAAAGCTTTTAAATAAAAATTGTGACTGAAATTTAAAAAGTATATAAATTTAAAGAAAAACAAAATATAATAATACAAACATGCTCGAACAAAGACAAATCAATCAAGTCTCTCTCCGAAATAAAAGCAACACGTATAAAGTCATCAAACACAAAACAATATATTCACGCACAAACTTTATCAAACGTTTTTAGTTATGAAATAGGTTATATAATTATTAAATAAGTGTAATTTTTATCGTTATCAAATTAATATATATATATATATATATATATATATATATGTGTGTGTGTGTGTGTGTGTGTGTGTGTGTGTGTGTGTGTGTGTGTGTGTGTATTTATTTATTTCTCGTTTCTTAAAAGTTTTTCGTAATAAATAAATTAACACACAACAAAATATTTTTGTAAATATTTTTGCATTTATTAATCATTCGATTTTAATCAAACTCTAATGTCAATAGTTAATTAACTGCAATTTATTGCAAAATAATGTATTTTAAAAATGTTTTACTTTATGCCTACTTTATCAGGTTATTTTTATCACTTGCTCTTCAACATAATTTTACTTTAAAACAGGGCGTTTATTATTGTTTGTGTATTGTGAATAAATTTAGAATAAACGATTTCAGTTCGACCTTAAAGCAAGCAGGGGACTATTTAAATAATTATTAATTCTTTTTTTTATTATTACCCGATAGTGGAATAATTACGTAATTATTGTTATTTATTGGAATATATGTCATCATTGAGTGTGCATTGAGAATGTATTCAACCCTTATTCTCAACTGCCTCACTTGAAAATAAATTGGGCAATTAGTTTCCATCAATATGCACAGAGGCAAGTAAACAGTACACATAAAAGAAATCGCATGAGCACACATAAACACAAACATATAAACTGATAAAAATCGAAATACATAAGGTAAACCTTCAATTGTATAAGAATTTCATTTAAAGTAAATATTTTAATTTCAATGATTATTGCACGATCCTTCGTATAAATCAATACAAATGTAATATTTACATACGTAAACGAAATGTAAAATTAACAAAGAAAAAGTTTTATTTGGTTTATAAAATTTAGTTTTGTTGAAAAAATATAAACCAGCAGCAATTCAACGCGCCGAACGTAAATTGATTAAATAAATTGTTAATTATCAATAAATTATCTAAGAATTTTACCTTGTGTTAACATCGGTGTTCACAATATTAAAATAAATATTGATCTTTCCTTCGATAATATTGATATCTGAAAGTTTACATAAGTTTTAAATTATCTCTGTTCATGTGTCATAATGCTTTAAATTCAATTAACATATTTATGACCTCTGTTTGACCTAACGTAAGGCTTACGTCGACAAGGGCGATTTACAAACGCCATTTTGCTACATCATGACACTTTACATTGACAGGATTGTATCAAGTTGTGACGTCATATATCATTTTAATAGGATGTCTGCGTTCTCCTAAGGCTATGTGATGATGGATTACCTTTGCTTGTGTACACAGGCTATATCAGTCCAAGGTCATAAAAAAGTACTTTTTCTAAAAAATTCTAAAATTAATTATATATTTCTTCACTAGAAGTTTGCAGTGGTAATATATATATATATAATTAAAACGTTTATTTCAATCATAATTACTTTTAGAAAAATGTTATTTCATTTTAACGTTAAGTAATTCCTTTTAACGTGATTAAATTAATTATTGTAGTATTTAATAGCATTAAACATAATAAGTTATCAGAATTAAAAATTTGGAGACTTAAATTAAATCTTCATCGATATACGAGTACAGTATTTTTGTTTATTTTTTTCTTTAATTAAAATCAAATAACATATAGAAAACATTATAACTAACGAAATACTAGTACAATATATTACAAAAAAATTTTAAATAGTTTTCAAGTGTTATTTACTAGTTGGTTATAATGACAACAATAAGCCTAACTGTTTCTTTTTCGTAATTTTTCAAGTTATGTTTATTACTAATTTTTAATTATAATTATTGAAGTTCTTTAGTGTTATCTCAAATAAATATTCAGAAAATGTAATTCAAAAACAATTTAATAGGTTTGATTATAAAAGTTTATACAAAACTAGATTAATTATCTTGCAAGTCTTTGCATTATCATAATGACTTCCTTGAAATTATTATTATTAATGTGTTTAGACTGCAAATGTATTCTCCAGATGGAAGCACTAGTAAATGATTAAGGAAGGTAAGGATGAAAGTACATATGATTCTTCACTGTTCTATAACATCCCCACAAGGCAACAATGCTGAGTATAACATATTCGCCTGTATCTCACCGTGTATGCTGCACTGAATACAAAAATAAAACTGTTTTATAATACAAGGTTGAAAGGTTATTCCATTATGAAGTATAAATTATAAAACAGTACAGTACTTTGTAACTCATTCACTTACAAGAAATTCAATTTCTTCGTATCGGCACAGAGAGATGTTAAGAACAAGTAAAGGTAAATACTTTGTAGCATAAAAAGTACTCATTATTTTATTATAAAAGCAGCAATATATGACAACAATTTGAAAACCCATGAAGTAATCTTTAATTTTTATTTTTTTCTCAAATTTTAATTCAGTTTTAATTAAAATAATTAGTCCTACTGCACGCAACTGTCTCGTTGTAGTGATGGAAGTCAATTTTCAACAATATTTTCTTAATTTTTAATCTTTCATTAAATTCTGATTTTACCATAGTAATCAGCGTTTAAATCTGCATATATCAGCATTTTAAGCTCTTACAGTAGGTAAACGGAAAGTACATTAAAAATTCCCTAAACTCTTACAGCCCCTAAACGAAACTATTTATTTCATAGGTTTAAAAATGCAAATTGATGCAGTATCAACGCTGATAACGTTTTAAAAGAGGATTTCAAAAAGTTTAAGACAAAAAAAGTGAATTTTTAATGATTTGAAATGGCCGCCAATTTAAAACCCTTGAACTGACTTTCCTACATAATTAATTTGTTCGCGCTATTATTAAAGTCGACGTTTGAGCCTATTTTGCATAAAAAAAGCCAAAATTGTTATCGTAAAACACACACACACGCACATGCACACAATACTTTTTTTTCTTTTTTTCTAAATCTAATTTTTCAATCGTAATATGCTTTAAAAATTGGCTCGTATATTTAAATTATTATGTTAAAATTCCATGCATATATAATTTGGAAGTTTAAAATGTTAATATATGAAATTATTATTTTGCTTATGACGAAATAAACGATTTAAAAAGAATTATTTTTCGAAATTTGCTTCATCACGCAGCGGAATAGCTGTGTTCTGCGATTTGTTCTCTAATTACTGAACAAAAAGGATTAAACTTAAAAATCCTTTTAGATTTAGGCAAGTATTAATGAAAGTCAATTTTGGTATTTTGTACAAGAGTCTCAAGATCGTTAATTGGTTCAAATTGTTAACTTTGAACATCGAACAGTCTGGAAAGAACTCAGAAAACACGCTAGCGAATAAATGTGACCTAAGAAATTTCTTACTTGTGTTAGGTAATATGAAGGTCTACTAAAAATATTAAAACAATAATTAAATATTCAATACCAGATCATTACATAACATTTATATAAAAACACATGTGATTACCTACTTTATCAAAACCTGTTCAGTTAATTTTAATTAATTTATTAGCTAATAAGCTATTTTCAATATGTATCAGAATATTTGGTAGATAACGAAATTAAACGTTTAACTTCTCTGTTTATGAGTAACTTATGAGCAAAACATTAATTATTGCCAATAGAGTAACGGAAATTCTAGAATACAATTAATGGCCACAACAGATTTTAAACAAAATAAGAACCATTACACAAATAAAAGAAATATATTTCTAATAATTGTACTTCGAAGCTCATTGTTATGCAGAACTCCATTTTTACTTATTATAAGTTGTAAAATCTTAATTTTTTAACTATTAAATAAATTAAACGATGCATAAATAATAAAACTACGCTTCTGTCGATTAATTAAATGATCTTTTAAAATACACCTTTAAAAGACGATCAAGTAAAGTTTCCCAAGTAAGTAAACACAATTTACACGTTCATATAATTCCTGATATTTCCTAATGTAATTTAAATTTACCGCAAAGAGCTTAAACAGTTTGCATTTTTTAAATCGATTTATCAAATTTGCTAATATTTTAATCATATTGAAGATTTAAAACCAAACCAGCATATTAAAACTTGACGAAAAAATTACAGATTATGAAAAACAAACAGAAACACAAACGTTTTTATGATTTACTGCTATACTTTTTTGAGTTACTCTTCAAACATTATTGTATATATTTAAAATTTCTTAAACAAAAATAAATGTTTGGGAAACATTTAGTAAAAAAAATATAGCTACAAAATAGAATTTTAAAGAGATATCGACCTTACTGACTTTTATTCAATTTTTGATTAAAATTGTTAATATCTATCTTAAGGAAATTTTGATATTTGTTAATTTTTCTAGTGTATATTTGTACTGAAAAATAGTAAAAACTTAACATTTTAGAACTAAAATCTTCTCAAAACACAATTCAAGCACGATTCAATATAGACACAATATAGACACGATTCAAGCAGCGTAGTTTATTGTTTTTACCCCTTGTGACCTGTAAAGATATTCAAAGGAGTTTACGACTAAATAAAACATAATTGTTAAGATCAGGGATCCTGAAAACTTTTATATTCCTCAATATCTAAATATTGTAAACGATCATAAGTTCTGAATACAATTTCTGTATAAATTCTGTATAAAATGCAATAATAAAAGTAAATGCATATCAAGAGACAATTAAATACACAAACGAAATTTATGTTTACCTAAAAAAATGTTTTCCTAAAATAGTTTATCCAAGTAGAAGAAGCAAAATATACAGAGAACATGGCGTGACTCAAACACTGCTTTTTAAGAGTTTAAAATGTTCAGTTCTTTTTTTAAAACAATGAAAACATGCTCTTCGTAATAAAAAATGTTTAATGTCACTGCTTTTGAGTCATCTTTACAGTTTTTGTAAACGCCATTGTAAAAAAATTATTTATGGCAATTATTTTTAGTAATAACTAAACTTGAAATATTTTTTTAATATCTTCTAATAGCAATTTCCATATTTTCTGGGAACAAATAAAATATCGATAAAATCATTAAGACTTTCTTAAATTATCCTCTTGTAGTATAAAAGTACAGGTTCCGATCGCGTGGCATTATGCCATGGCATTTTGATTTTCTGCGTAGGTAAAGAAAAGCCTTAAGACAGAAGCGTCATGACACTGTTATCTCACTTCTTTAAAAATCCCACAACACATATTTGGTCAGCTTTTATTACACTGATCAGGAATGTGTCTAAGGATCAAGTCAATTGTGTGAACAATTTATACATCGGCATCACGAGAAACACAGAGCATTGTTGATTAGGTTCAGTTTAAAATTAGTACTATCTCATACAGTTAGACAACAAAATGTTCACGAATAATTTCACGCTATATACAAATTTTTCCTGTAATAATTTAACTGCACTACGTACAAAGAGATATTAAAACGACAATTTGTTTAAATGCAATAATGGCACTCATTTACAATATTAATGGCGTAATGAACATTTAAACGTACGCAGAACTGAAAGCATAAAGTCATTATGCAAATAGTATGTATTTAGCGCTAAATAATTTTTAATTGCTTCATGCAATATACACGTTGCGTAACTGTGAAGCAAGCCTCGGTAATTAACAAGCTCTCTCCCTTCTTTTCATCCCCCTTTCTCGAACTATTCTTACTCCCTCTGGCATACAGTTAGGGGAATACAGCGGTTTTATCTACAGTGCTGGCAAATATATCTGGAAGTGTGATTTAATAAATTATTATTTCAGTGGCATTTAATGTTGACTTAACTACGCAATATTACAAATAAGACTATATTATATGTTTATACCAAACACTGTTATGCAATAAAACTAAATATAAAATAAACAAATAAAAGCTTGTAATTCTATCATGAAAAATTGAAATTATCACTATAACATATAGTTTTTCAAAATGATCAATGCAATTCAAAAAGATGGCGGCCATTAATTTTAACAAAATATACCAGATAAATATGGCAAAGTCATTTAAGACATGTTGTTAAATCATTGTATTTTTCTCAAAGACGATTTTACGGATTTTTATAAAACTTGACTATTTAAATTTTCTATATGAAAAAATTAGCCTAAACTATCTAAAATTTTGATAAGTGGTAAAATGGGACAGAGTAAGAATGGTACACCTAGTGAAAATATATATTTGAAATAATATATAGAGAATTAAATTAAAAGTGAACTTTAAGCATTCCTTTATGTTTGTTTAAATAAAACACACAATCATTCACAATTTTTTATTTAAAATTTTGGGAAGTCGTAGTGCCAGACGATAACATTTTGAAAATAAATGGGTGATACTAAAATCATGTCAATTTTAAATTTCGAAAAATTTAATTTTAAATTAAATTAAAAATAATCAATTAAAACTTAAATTTACATTTTATTTTGAAGAAATTAGATATCGACAGATTTCGATTGTCTTAACCCACCCCCTAATATTCACGAAAATACATATGGGTTTTATATTGTTATAGATACAAGGTTTCAGTAGGAAGTTCTATAAGTCACTTTGAAATATATATATATATTCATATATATATATATATATATATATATATATATATATATATATATTCAAGGTCATGTGTCTTCTGCGTCTTATAATAATGATCCATAAATAAATTTTATGTAAATTACTAACAATAACGATTGCTTTGGTGCTGAGGGAGAATCATTAATTGTCCACACAATAGCTGGACATAGTTATGGATGTTATGGAAGGGCTATGCCCCCCTATTTAAAGTGTAAAGTATTTACATTTTCATATCCTGTTTACTTGAACATGTATGCCAAAAATTATTGTGTGTTTACACAAGAGTAATATACGACTGGGGACGAGACCTGCGTACACTATACGACACCGGAAACGAAAGAATAATCACGTAATTGGAAACATCCAGAGTCGCCGAAGCCGCGGAAGTTGGAAGCCACTGTCTGCCGGCAAAGGCATGGCGAGGGTGTTTTGGGACAGGAAAGGGTTATTGTTGTGCGAATTCATGGATACCGGCACAACAATCAATGTTGATCGCTACTGTGAGACGTTAGTGAACCTTTGCGGCGTGATTCAAAACAAGAGGAGAGGCATGTTCACGAAGGGAGTTTCCATCAAGACAACGCTCGTCTGCACACCGCCCGTGTAACAACCGATCTCATCAACCAAATTGGATGGAATACTGTCACACATCCGCCCTACAGCCCAGACTTAGCTCCAAGTGACGACAATCTTTTCCCTAATTTGAAGAAACACATAGGTGGGACGTATTTTATTACCGGAGAGAACCTGAAAGAAGAAGTTTTAAGCTACCTTCGCGGTGCGGCGGGAGAGTGTTTCGACTCAGGCATACAAAAGATGGTTCACCGTATGCAAAAATGCATCGATCTCAACTGCGATTATGTCGAAAATTGTAAAAAAGTGTAAGCTTTCCAAAAATGTATTATTCAATGCAAATAAACATGTTTTTCATTGTGGACCTTAATTTACGGACAACCTCGTATTATCTATGTTATAGATAAAGAGTACAAGTATAAACAATATATACAAACACTTAAACGTTGAAAACTTTGTTTTTGAACATTACAGAATTTTATTAATCTATAATTCGGTCTACAACGTTCTACGCCGTCTTCCGATCTCCAATCTACACCGATCGCGGTCCCACCACAGGTCTTCTGGTAGATCCCTTTTTTTTATTTCCTTTTCGAGTCCCTCTCTCTAGCTCAGTCTCGGCCTTCCTCGTTTTCTTCTTCCAGGTGTTCGCCATTGCATGATTTTTTTGGGAATTCGCTCATCCGGCATTCTTTGTACATGCCGGTACCAAACCAGTTGTTTTGTTCTTATATCTTCTACAATTGTATGCCTTACGTCCATTATCCTCCGTATACTTTCATTTCTCACTCTCTCTTTTCTTGATCTTCCTGCCGCTCTTCTCCAAAAGTCCATCTCAGTAGCCAACAGCATTCTTTCTGTTCTGCTCTTAATTGGCCATACCTCACTACCATATGTTATAATGCTTTTTACAATTGTGTCATAAATTCTTTTTTTATTCTCTTTTGAAATGTTTTGATCCCACAACACCCCGTTCAGCATAGATACAGCTCTCCTTCCAAATACTATTCGTTCTTTAATTCCTTCATCCAATTTACCATCTTGTGACATTTTAAGTCCTAAGTACTTATAATTTGAGAATGCTGTATCCTCCGTTCATCTAAAATTATGTCGTGCTGCCGTCCTCCAATGCACATGCACTCCGTTTTCCCAGATTCACTTCAAGTCCCCACTTAACTGTATTCCTCTATTAATTTGCGAGCCATATATCCGAGGTCCTTATGATCTTGTGCGAGGACAATCTGGTCGTCCGCAAAACATAGCGTGTATAGAGTGTTGTCGTCTTGTAGAGGAATTCCCATACCTTTACATTTGTTTTTCCATCCTTTCAGGGCCTGTTCTAAGTAAAATTTAAACAATGTTGGGGATAGACAACATCCCTGCTTAAGACCCTTATTCGTTTTAAATCCTTGTGACACTTGTCCTTTTATATTTATCTTGGCTATCGCATTTTCATATAGCCTTTTCGCTGCTTTTATTAAGTTAATATTTACATTTGTTTTGGTTAAGCATTCCTACAATGTGGGACGCTATCGTAAGCTTTTTGCAAGTCCACATACAATAGGTGGGTCTCCTGGTTCACTGCTGTTTTCTTTTCTATTACTTGAGTGACAGTGTACAAATGGTCTACTGTTGACCTCCCCGATCTGAACCCAGCTCGCTCCTCAGCTTCGAAATCCTTGTATTCCTCCTCTACCTTCTGTTTTAAGATTTTCCCATAAATTCTGCTAACTGTGCTATTAACTGACAGCCCTCTGTAATTTTCATATACTTGTCTGTCACACTTCTTATGAATTGTTGACACAATTGAAGTTCTCCATTCTTCCGGTACCTCAGCACCATTTATACATTCTTGAAAAAGCCGCTTGAGTTGCTTATACGCGTATAATATCATTAATACAAGCCTTTATACACAGTGAAATATATTAAAATATATTTCGTAATTCACTACAGTTATCTGCCACGTATAATACGTTATAATTGCTAAACAAACTACCTTTGTCATTCTGTCATAAACAAATCAATCTAATCAGACGTTAAGATCCTTTAGTAGTAAAACGAGCTCACTAAGAGACAAGTTTTAATTCAGGTTAAGTGAGACACCGAAGACAGAAAAGGAATTATCAAACCGTGTAAATTAAGTTATAAGAACTGTGGTTTTATGTAAATTAGAATTAACAACAAGATGCTTGCTTTAGAAACTCTTGTGCTCTAAGAGGCTTACATTGGCGCTTCAAGATCACTGCGTAACAGAAGCAAGGGTGTATTGTGAACTTTCTTAAAGAAATTTTAACAATACAGTATATCGCGATCAAATTTCATCTAGGCCTAAGTATGCGTTAAAAAGTTATGAGACAAACTTATGTTATTTCTCATGGAAAAAGAAACATTTTGGAAAGACTTAGGCTATATCTGTACATCGATATGTTTTTGCACCCGTATTATGACCAAATCAGACGATTAACTTACTTTTGATTTTCCTAACAGAAAATGAGTTAATGTTAGTTACGAAATAAACACTCAATCAAAAAATGAACGTGTTTACACGTAATGGAATCCAATTTCCGACAATTGTTGTTATTGGATTTCTTTTTAAATCTGACTAAACCACTATAATCAGCAACACAATCAAAATACAATGACATTTTGAATTTTTAAATTACAATGAAAATGCTAAGTGAACTGAGTATACTTAATTTTTAATTTTTTAAACGTATTTTAATGCGCACATCCCTCTCCTCCTCTCTCTCTCTCTCTCTCTCTCTCTCACACACACACACACACACACACACACACACACACACACACACACATATATATATATATATATATATATATATATATATATATATTATTATTATTATCTGCGCATAGACCCTGTTGGATCACGCAAAGCACTCCGACTTGTGTCTTGTTCCTTCTAATCCTCCACACCTCCCTCATCCTGTCCCCATGGATCCTCTTCCGCTCCTCCGTCCATTTTACCCCTGCTCTCTTTGGGATTTCATTCTCTGGGACCTTCCAACCGAGCATCTTTCTCCTGTATGCGTGTCTATCTTCAACATCAGTTGAGTCTATTCCTGCGTCATGTAGGTCTATTCTGACTTGTGCGATCCACGACGTTGTTGATTTGACACCTTGTATATACTTAAGGATTCTGTTGGCAAGTCTCGTTGTTGGGAGTCTACTAATGTGTCCATAGAACCGAAGCCTCCTTCTTCTGATATCTGCTGCCAGATTCGATATATTCTCTGTGGTCTTCCGGAAGTGCAACCTGTATCCATCTTTTGTTAATCTCGGACCAAGGATCTTCCTCAAGATTTTGCGTTCTTCCTTCAAAATACCCTCCATGGTAGCTTTATATATATATATGTAATTCATAAATTGTGTAGAAATAAGGACCCGCATTCACTTCAAAGTTACCCCGAAGAGAGGGTGCAGACTAGCTGATCCTATTGAGAAGAATTAGGCGTTCGTCTCGGTACCCGAATTTTAACACACTTACACTTACGACTTTAACGTTTTACACTCATACTTACATTTATGGAGACGGTAATAGCCTCAATGTGCTTTTCGCCTTAAAATAACACACACTTCAAAGTTATGGGATGATCCACTCAATGATGGCGCTCCAATACCTATCTCACTGTCTAATGAAAATTCATTAGAAATCAATTTTTTTAATGTTAGGTAATAATTGATCAATTTTTGTTATACAAGGATAGTAACAATTTTTTTTATGTACTTGTGCCACCTGATATTAAGTGGCCAGGTGTTTTACTTTTTCTTATTAATAAATAAACATGATAAAAACCTCACAGAGATAAAATATTTGTTTTCATGTGAACTATATGTTTAACATGATAGTCGTCGTCATGGGAAACCTCAATAGAAATGATTTTACCTTCCTGTATAGGGTAGTTCTGAATAATATTAACGTTGAATTTAGGTAATATTAAAGTTTAAGTCAACATTATGGTATAAATGTAGTCGAATTTTAGATTCTATAAATTCGAAATTTATTAGTGTTCTAAAGTTTTGAAATAATTAAATTTTGCACCAATTGTGTGAAATAATTCAATCCCACATGGAACAGTGGCACATGTGTTGTCTCTAACTAGTTACAACATAACCGGAGTTTGATTCTCCAGGTGCAGAACATTTTAACAAATATTTCTTCAAATATCTAAATCTGTTACTGAATATTTATCATAATGAATCACTTATGAAAACATCACACAAAAAAACGGATAATCAATAAGCTACATCATGTCAAATGCATTAAAAGTGTTATCAAAATTTGATCACATATGAAGATTTATAACAGAAATCATTGTTCTAACTGTTAAAGGAAACAAATAAAGCATACGTTACACAGTAAATTAAAAAAATAATCCCAAAAATGAACTCAGATTATTTCTGGTTTTTTCGATTTATAGTTGATCCGTAAATTTTTTCTTTTTTTAAATTTTGGTTTATATCTTAATGATTTTGAGTACAAATGTTCAAATATTCCAAAAAATGGTACATTTTATATATTATGTCCGTTTTCAATAGTGTTTTTATCAAAAAGCTCTCAAAAGATTTTTTTTAGCTCAACAAATCATACGTTTCGTTTAGGCACGTATGCACAATCATACTTTAAGAGTTTTTCGACAAATAAAGAGGTTATAAAACTGTTTATTTAAATGAAATCGTAAATCATACGTAACTAAAGTTTAGAGCAAAATAAGTTGAAACAATTTTGAATAAGATATTATTACGAAATTAATTGTGGTAATGGTTTGGAAGTAATAATTTTTAAAAATATTTAAACAGTTTTAAACGCGGATATATTTATAAACAAACCTTAATGAAACGATTGACAAAAACGAATAAGTTAACAAAATTTATTTTTAAACGTTTCTCTAAAAAACAATCAATGAAATTTTCAGTTTATAATTTGTAAAATAAAGACAAAAGGTAGGCGGTTACGACCCGACAGCTGTACACTACTATCAAACTGCGGAAACAACTTTCATTGCTCAAGTTGCAAAGTTAAACTTTTCTTCCACAGAATTGTAAAACTTTCAAAACAATGTCCGGAATATGAATTTAAGTTTATACTCTATAATTGTTTCGGTTTCGCTATTTATTTTTTGAAAAATTATGGTTTTTATTTATCATTACTGTTATTTCTACTGTATTCATTAAAGAGCGTTATTATTTGGCATAACGGTTCATATTGTCCGTTTTAACTGATAATTATCCGTAAAATTATTGTAATTATTCAAACTTGTTTCATTATGACAGTAATTAATTTTTAATTTTTAAAAAAATATAATTTTCTTAATATAATCATAATTTATATCTTCATAAATTAAAATTTTATTGTTTATTAACAATACGAAATTAAACAATGCGTGACAAACATTTTCCTTTTCTCAATTTTTCAATAAACTTGCAAATAGTAATTATTGTTTTTGTGGCATACTTTTTTTAATTTAGGCAATAGATCTATATAACGACAACGATAATGTTGCGAAAATAAGTTCAATTTCATTGAATACAAACGTTTTACTTTTCAAATAATGACAAATACGTTTTCTCACATTGTTTTAAATTTTATATTTAGTAATTAAATTTCTAATTGGAAAATTACACATTTTGAGAATCTTTCTAGTTCTGCTTTCTTTGTTTGAATTTTAAACGTCCTTACGTTTAGATTGAAATTATTTGAAAGGTGTATCTAAATATAAGAATTTAAATCAATAACAAAGGTGATTTCGGTCAAGTAGGGCGATTTAAGTCAAAGTTGATTTAGAAATATGTGTTTTATTGTGTTATTTTCATAGTAAAAAAAATATAATTTAATGTTTCTTGTTCTTGTTCCAATGTTATGTAACCAATATTTCTTGTTTGTTACGACATATTTATAATATTTGTATTTATTTCGTGTATTTTTATGGTGTAATCTTGAAAAAGCTAAGAATATCAATAGTTTTTTTTAATGAAACACACTTTATGACTTTTGTTTAGTACAAAAAAAGAAAAAAAACATAATTCATAAATATGTTTTGTTGTTTACAACTTATGTATAACTGGGTAAGATAAAATTGTACAGAGTCGAATAAAATATAGAGCGCATATATCTGAAGAGTAAGAAATCATTATTTGAATCGCTGTAAAATAAAACAAAAGTTATGCGCTATTGCATGTAGTTCCGGTTCTGCAAGTATGTCACTCATTGTTAAATTATTGTTTTGAATTATATAAACCTCCTAAGAATGTGAAATTTTATTTATAAATATAATTTTTGCAATGTTTTTCAACATATTTAAAAATATTAATTTTACTTATTTGTCTAACGGTATATGCAGGTACTTGTCAAGACATAAATAATAATTAATTAATTTAACAAGGAAATGATATGCATTCATTTTTTTTATGTAACAAGTTCAAGTGTATATGTTTAAAGACAATACACAGACATTTTTTGTTTTTAAAATGCAAAAATAAAAATTCATAATTATGAGAAATACTAATATAAAATTGTAAACATATTATTCATTTTAAAAAACGTATAAAAGCTTTAAAATATCAATTTAGACTTGTTATTATTATATTATATCATTAATTTCCTATTTTGTGTAGGTTTTGTCTATCTCAAACTTACAATTTCTGGAAAACAATCAATTTCTGTTTATAAAAATTTAAAATTATTGCAATATTCAATACAACAGATATTTAAAAAAATTGTTAATATTTTTATGGCGATTTTATCTTTTGGTTCATTTGACATTAAATATTTACGTTTTAGGTTTTTTTACTATATTAATAAATTTCTAAAAATGTATTCTTTTTAATTATTAGTCCTTTTCAAATTCATTGAAGTAGTGATGGTATTGAGACAAGACGACAATATACGAGAAGGTAGTAATTAAAACCAACGATCACGGAGAAGAAGACAGAAGAAGGAAGGAGAGCTGTAAATGTTTATTACTTGTTACAAAGCTTCCAGGTGGGAAATTCAATCTGTGTGATTCTTTGTAACTCAATCTGTGACTTTTTTATATTTAGTTTTAATCTGTGAAGAAGAAAGTTTCTCATAACTGGATTACACTTCGCTATTAAATGTAGTCAAGTGGTTTTATACTTTCGTGCTTTTCTATGGAGACATTGTACTGCAATCGTCGTTACCAGCGTCTCAACTTTTCATGGCACTTTATGAATTTAATTCAAACTTTAGAACTTTGTGTTACTTTCTCTAAAGGTTTTCTGAAATGTGTTTGTAGTCTAAGCATTTTTAGAGCCATAATAAATATACATACGTTTTTTAAACGAATTTAACAAAATTACTAAAATTGTTTTATTTAAAAAATTCAAAACATTGAAGTTAAGATTCGAGACTGTCACCGTTTAGAGTTTATTCATAAAGCATTTATTATATGTTTTAAATTGATTTAAAACTTCGTTTAGATTAAGTGAATTGTCCAATAAATTTTGCGTAAAATTTTTATTTTAGTAGGATTATAACTGTTAAAAAATCCACTACATATTAAAATATATAAATATTTGTTTAAATTATCAACCACAAAAAAAGTGATAGGATCGATTACTACTAAGTTTAAATTCATTAGTGCTTCGTATTGTTTACAGACTATTGTTCGGTATATGAACAGGCATTTTAAAAAAAATAAAAAGCATAAAGAAGAAAAGGTTCTTACAATTTCGTTTGTCTATAACAAATGACGATTCGATAATACAAGTACTTTACTATTTTTAACTAAAAATGAATTTTTTTCTTCAATTACTGCACAAAAATAAATAATTTGTTTGCCCGTTTTTCCTACGGATTAAATGTAAAATATTAAGAGTCTGCAAAAATTGTAAATTTCTGACTTTTGTAATTGTAAATGATTTGAAAATTATTTACAAAGCTATATCTCTGACCTAATGCTTTTTTCAAAAATAAAATACTTCAAATGAAAACTTAGAAGTATATTTTATCAGAAACGAACAATTATTGCATTATGTTCCTAGTAAATAACACATTGTCACAATAGAAAAATATTTTTTAGAAATTATAAAGTTTCACTAAAATAATATTTTAGTAAAATTAAATACGTTATACATTTTTATTAAAAAAATATTAATTTTGCGTTTTTTCTTTGCGTTATGCAGAATGAAACTTAAAGTAAGCGAACAAGTGGTTTTAAACGTTCTTTTAAAAACTAGTGACGTCACAGTACGATAGTGAGAATAATTAAAAAAGAAGAAAAATTAACACAACACATCAACATGGCGTGTTCCGCCGTGTGAAGGCGCACAATGGTTGGAACTGATCCCGCGACCAATTAGTGGGAACAATACGCGGCGAGAACAAAAGTACAAAATATTGAAATTCGGACAAAGCATGCGCGCTAAACTTTAAAATAAATGATGAAAAATATTTCACTTCAAAGACTCAAATGATTTTTTTCGCATTTTAAAACAATAAACGTCGATATAAAACGTACTAGATTGTATCCGTTACAAATTTCAGTTCGAGAATAAAGAAGATTGAAACATAATGCGAACCAGTATAACAAATTTGAAATCAAAACAAATATTGCAAAAAAGCTCTTATATTTATTCAACTTTTCTGTTACCAAGAAGCAGGGGACAAACAGATTCTGGTGTTAAAGCAAATTGGACGTGTATAGAGGGGAGAGACGAAGCAAATTGTAAGTTTTGAAAAGTATAATTGTAACGAGTTCACAGTTAGTGCACACATTAAATATAAAATATAGTGCTTGCATTTGCTAAAAAGCTTCATTACTGCTAAAGCTCATATAAATGCGGTATTAAACTAATGCAATTAATTTATTGCCGCGTATAACGTTCCATCTGGCAACATAGCACTAAGTGTAAATGTGTTATTTGAGCAACAATACACCATGTTGCTGACCCAGTTTTCATACATATTGCTGAGTTCCGCAGAAACAAAGTTATTTCAATATTTTTATCTGTTACACATTGCATTTGTGTTATTTATAATTGTAGTTTTTATGCCAACAGAAGCACTGTGTTATATTTATAGAAGGCCGTAGCACAAATTACTTAATATTTTCAGTTATACTTTTAAAGTTCAACGTACAATTAGGGTGTAAATGTTAACCATATTTTTAAAAAAATACATGCTTTAGGAAGTAACCGTACCTTATTTCTTGACAAAATTCTGACGTAATTTTTCTTAAAGTTTATTTTATTGCGATCACAGTTTTAAATATTATAACACTACTTGAATCAGAACAAAACCTGAATCATAATAGCATTGGTTAATTCTAATTTTGGATGATTGGTAGCAAATGAAACCACATTTTTAAGGCAATAGTGTTCCGTGTGTTTATAGTTTTTTTTAATATAAATTATGGAATAAACTTGAACTAAATGCAAGAGTTATTGTTTCAACTGTTAAAAAAATTATAATGTACGTTAAATGCGGTACATTTTTAAACTTTCATTTTAAACCGGTATCCTTGAATTTTATTAAAATAAAGCTAAAACAGTGTGACACGATAGAACACTGAACTAATAACCTCAAAACGTTTTAATCTTATAAGTTTGACAAGTAAAATAAAAAATCCTGTTTTACATTTTTTTTACAGAATGTTGAAATAAACATGATAGGAAATGAAAATATCAGAAACATGTTTTATAGATAAGAAGTTATGAATTTTGTTTTGTGATTTTGCAATTCCATAATTTCAAAACTGTTAAACGGATTTAATTGGCTAACAAACATTTCCAAGGTATTACCAAAATCGATTTCTTTCCAGATACTCTGTTGCGATCTCTGAATCTATTGATTTTAAAACAAAGTTTACATGTTGGGACTTAATTTTTTAATATGACTTAACTTTGATATTTTTACATCACCATTATTTTTGGAGTTGTTGTACAAATAATTTCAAAACTGTTTTTCCTTGACATGTTTTTTTTGCAAATCTAATCATTCAAGAAGAAATTTAACTGAACGATTGTTGAAAGGTACAATTTACACTGCAGGGATTACAAATTTCCTATTCTATCTTCCGGTATGTTACATCATTTATTTCATGGTTTCTAAGTAACATACAGACAGTGACGATGAAAATATTTTTATTGTGAAGGCTGCTGTAATAGGTCAGTTTGTAATGCTTGCAATAACTAACAGCTGATACCTTACCATTTCCTTTAAAAAAATGTCTTCCATTTGGTAATTTTTAAAAGATCGATTAATTGTGCAACACACAATTCCACTCAGTGGAAGAAAAGCTTGTAAATATTGAGTTCATCTTCAACACAATGTTAATCCCTGTCCAAGAAGACTATCAAAGATGTTAGCAGAAGATGACTGTTTGTAGTTACTGTGATTGTGGACTCTTTGAGCAATGTTTAAAAGAAATGTACAATAAAATCTTCGACTCAATATTAAGTTAAATGAATACTTTTAATGCAATAAATTAATTAATTGTAAAACAGAAACTATGAAATTAATTGTAATAACAAATACTGTAGTCCTTTTTCGTAAACTAGGTCATATTATTATAAAATTCAGACCGTATTTTCTTCTGAATAATAAGGTTTACCGAAAAAATTATAAGAATAAATTAGTCCGAAATTTACTTGTAAATCTAAAATCACTATAAAATGTAGAACTTTTGAAATAAAATGTTAAATGTTTTACAAAATTGGGGTCATTTCTTACAAGGTTAAATAATTGTTTTTCATTCCTTATAAATATGAAGATCATTGTTTGTAGCACACTTAACGTGATCACTATATATAAATATATATATATATATATATATATATATATATATATATATATATGTGTGTGTGTGTGTGTGTGTGTGTGTGTGTGTGTGTGTGTGTGTGTGTGTGTGTGTGTGTGTATGTTTGTGTGTGTTTGTGTATTATGTGTGTGTATTTGATACATAAATAAATAAATAAATATATATATATATATATATATATATATATATATATGTGTGTGTGTGTGTGTGTGTGTGTGTGTGTGTTTGCGCTTGCCGACAGATACACCCTCTAATTCTTTACGACCAACAGTTTCAACTTCATTTAATCCAAAAACTTTTATGATAATTTTTAAACTCACACGGTCTAACCTATTTTCTAAGGAGGTTAAGGGCTACAAGCAAAAAAGGACACTAGTCAATGACTAATTACATTACGTCATAGAGAACTACTAAGTAAAGATATAAATACATTCAACCCTTATATTATTTCATCCTCTCATAAGTCATGTTTTATTTAAGGTAGTAGAATCAACCCCTTTACCCGCTTGAGTTACCCTTACAAAACCGCGGCCGTTTTCCGTTTCCGCTGTTTTCACATTCACTCGACCCGTGTAAGTTATAACGCTGTCCCCCTCCCCCACGAGAACCCACTCATCAAATTATCTCCTTTGAATTTATTCTCTCCTGGTTTGTTTCAGTCATTTCAAAATGTTTACCAGTTAAAAACCAAATAACATCAAATGATATTTTCCTGCTTTCAAAATTTTATTTCAATACTTTCTTTAAGTGTTACGTTTACTCGTTTTTAATAATCCTGTTACAGACGATAAGACAAAGTCTACATTACAAATTAAAAGGTCTGTTGTACTTAAAAAGACATAATTTTTTTTTAAAAGTAAATTTTTCGTCTTAATCCGACTGAAATCATTATACAGTAAACAAAAAATAATCCTTTCTCTTTTTTATTTCTTTTTTAAAATGATCTTTTAAAGCGGCCGGTATAACTAACCCCGAAATCATTACAGGAACACCAATATTGCTTGCGAAACAATTTTGGATAGGTTGTTAAAAACCAAATATATATTTATACAACTCTTACTCTAGATCTTTCAAAAATTACTTAAGTTACGTTTTTCGTTTCGAAAATAAATTTTATTTAGTTAAAATTTGAATAAAATTTTTAAATGCCTAAGTGTCGTAATTGTTACATAAAATATAACATGTTGATAATTTACAAGCATTGTACGTTAAACTCGTTAGCGAACTATTCAGATGGCATACGTTTATATTTGTGGTAAAATGAACCCTCTGAACCCAAGGACAAAGGGTCAGTTCACCCCTAAACTTATTCAAGGCCAACTTGATTTACTGTTAATTACGTTCTATTGATTTTAGTCCTGCCTTCGGTAATGGTTTGTTTTCAAAACCGAATCAATTCATTTCTGTATGACTGAGTGGGAAGGTCTAATATTAAGCAATCAAATCATCTTACGTAATTAATTAGAATCGCGCCTTGCAGAATTCTCGATGACGTAATGGAAGGAAATTCTAAGCATATTTTTTCTTAAAATTTAAAATAAATTTATATATTTTATTAAAAATATAGATATATAATTTATACATCATTATTAAATTATCTAAAGGAAAATGATTGTATATCACTAATAATAAACTAAAATAACAATAATAAATTAATTTTAAAGTAAAAATAAATTAATTAAGGAATTTGAATAATTGCGTACTTGAAATATAAGAAGGTTAAAGATGGAGAGCAAGTAAATTACTCTTAAAGCATAAAATAAAGAGGTAAAGTCTTAAAATATGTGTAAATGAAATGTTTATGTTAACTAAAATATTTTGCTATGTAACAAAATTAAATAATTTTTTAATTAAAATAAAAGGTGAAATTCTTTTTATATTCTTCTTCCTTTCTGCTAGTATTCCTATCACTGTGTTCAGTATAATGATCTGCCTTCCCTAGCTTCGTCAATTCTACTTTCGTTGACGCGTTTCGGAGAACCTCCATCTTCAAAAACTATATCTATACTCTCTTGAGAACTTGAGATATCTATACTCTCTTGAGTATAGATATAGTTTTTAAAGATGGAGACTATCTGAAACGCGTCAACGAAAGTAGAATTGACGAAGCTAGGGAAGGCAGATCATTACACTGAACACAGTAAAATAAAAGCTACAAACGTAATGCGCTTAACTTTGTATCTACAAGACGTACAATCAAAATCAAATTTTGTATATAGTTAGGAAAATTAGCACAATAAAACCATGTTTAAAGAATGGAAATCAGTTAATAAGAAAAATAATAGAAAAATTTATGGTATTGGTAATTAAGTACCCAAACGTCAAACAGTTAGCAAGCAAGGTTACCAACTTATGTAACCATGTAAGAAAAATAATTAATTTCAAATTTCATTATTTGGCCACTTCAGAGTGTGAATTTGAACAAATCTTGCAAGAGAGCATTACAGCAGAGATGCAAGCAAGTTAACAACCTGGGAAGATTTTTTTTTACATTAAGGCGAAAAGCACATTGAGGCTATTATCGCCTCCCTAAATGTAAGTGTGAGTGTAAAGTGTTAAAGTCGTAAGTGTAGTTTTGTAAGTGTAAGTGTGTGTTAGACTCGGGTACCGCGAGGGTCGTCTAAAACGTCTCAATAGGTGCAGGTAGTCTGCACCCTACTGCTGGAACCAGGAAAGAACATTCGGGACACTGGATGTTTCACATTAACAAACATTTACATTTACAAATATTTTGTTTAAAATATTTTCATACATGTAGTGAAGATTGTATACATACAATCTAGATATTTCAAAAGAAATATTTGAATTGATACTGTATTTCTAATTTCCAAAACGGAGCAGATGTGTTTTTCAAAGACGGAAAATTTTTTAATTGTTTCTTAATTTAAAGTTAGACTAACTGCCTACATGCAAAACAAGTCATATGGTAATAAAATTAGTCGTACATATTTAAAAGACAATTAAATAATAAAAACGCGTAAGAAAAAAAATAAGTAAAGTAAAATTACATCATTGAAGCAAAATTGACGTCATTAATTCAAAATGAAATCGGTCACTGTGTTTCCTTCCACTGAAATTAAAATGAAATAATTCATTCGTACCAGCAATTCGTTCTTCTTTTAAAGTTTTTTCAATTACTTTTTTAAAAACTCCTGTTATTCTTTCTGTGTGCGTTTAGGTGTGAAGTGGAGGAGTGGATGTGTTCCATTTACCTATCTCAGATTCCAAGGTTTATTTCGATTTGGTTCGAACTTAGCACAGAAAATGGTTTTCGTAGTTGTATTTTAGTAGTTGTGACAAGTTCTGATTAACTAAAATTTCTCATCGCTTTATCCATCTCGTATCTCCACTTTACCTCCGCGGTCCTTTTTTTGTACCTAGACCTGCCTCGTCAACCTGACGTCTTTCTTTCATCTAAACTATTGACAACTATTTGAAACAATATATCAACCGAGCTGCTGTTACATAAAGTAACCCCACAGTTTACAAAAACTTTTGAACAATGGTAGTTCGCTAACTCTTTATCCTCCTACTAATCGGAGTTCTTAAACATTAGGCCGCAGAAGAAAGTAACACGAGATATTTACTCCTTTTTAAGGGTAGTAAGAAATGTAAATATACGAATATAGTAAAAATAACTCCTGTGTCTTTTAGAAGGACAAGTGATACGTTTGCAGTTTCGTAATTGCTCAAAGCAAGCAACAATATAGTATAAAGAATTTCACATTCATTAAAAAAAACCACAAACTGAAATAATTGATCTACGCAGCTGTTTCACGAACGTGATTAAAGCAAATCAAAAAACTTTTTTTTATATCTCACCTTTTTTTGAAATTCCGAACTCACCATTATTTTTAGCAATGAAATTTGCATGGATTAGGATTTGAATTTTTAAAATTATATTGAATACACTAAAATAAACCATGATCACCGCAAAAATACAAGTATTAATTTACATTTGGTGATTAGAGTTTGTTAGATTACATTAGATTCAAACTATAGGAAGGGATAATACAACCCCAGGCACTGTATTCAAAGGTTCTATTATGTAATTAGAACTCTTGATACTAGTTCAGCAGATTGATTCCCTTATTAAGTCCAAACAATCCCCTGACTAGCTCATTCTGCTGAAGATCCCTAGGGTCTTGGATACCCAAAACCCCTAGGCTCCTACTAGCAAGGACCGCAGTTATGAATTCTATGTCCTGCAGTTACCTCCTTTTTCCTGCACAACCTACATACGGTTTCTTCATGGTACATACCCATCTTGTTCATGTGCATTAATGAGACCACAGTGCCCATTAATGAGCCCAAGAAATATGCCTTTAAGCCCTTTAAATGGCACCTAATTTAGAGGCGCTTCCTGACAATTCCAGACAAGTGTAGGACTAAAATGTAGGAAAAGTGACTTCATTGCCTCTTAACTATTGAATTATGCTAGCCTTCTATAAAGCCCGTTTAAAATTCACCCGGACACAATCATTAATGGCCATTACTGCAGCTAGGAATACAGTTGCTGCTCTCCCAAGGTAATAACTTTCTCCAACAACGGTCACAGGTCGTACTACCTAGCACCAGTGGAACTATGTGTATACCGTACTTTGTATCCAGATTTTCCCAACACACGATTCCCCTCAAATGTCAGCTTGAAATCGAAGGGTATAGAGACTATGTGTCGTTTGACCATGTGATCAGTCTCCATCTTCAGATTCGGGTCAGTGATCTTTTATGTGGTTCTAAAATGACCCAAAGTTGAGAATAGCCAGAATTCACCTTCCTTCAGACTATATGGTGATTTACGTGCCTCCCCCATGACATAAAGGTCAATGATGGGAAACCAAAGAACGATCTCCACATCCACTGTTTGTGTTGTTATAAAGCTGGTAATACACAGAAAAGCCAGTCTGTGAATATCTACCAGAGACTCTATGACTTCCCTCTGCTCGGCCTCAGTTCACCACACTACAGCACTATGCCACACCATAGTCTAATATTCTCACTATAAATGTACTTCACCATGCCTGGTATAAGCACCAAGTTTTACAAACCATTCTTTAGCTATCAATGACTTGGTTTTTCCCATGATGCGCAATGGTGAACATTACAGGTTAATTTGGTATCGAACACCAAGCCTTGGTGCTTCACCTCATTTGCAACTGGAATTGTCTCCCCAAAGAGCTTAAGCCTTCCTAAATACGGAGTGATCTTCATATTACAAGGAACAAGGAACTATTGTTTTCCTGGGGGATAACCCCCTAGGTTATCCTGACGACAACAGGTATCCACTAGCGATAGAGAATCCACTTCATTAGAAACTTTATGAGACGCTACATGAGAATCTTCATGAGACGTACCCCTATTCATTACAATGCATATCCCTATACTATTAATCCCGCTCCTTAACATGGTACGAAGTATTGAAGAATGGTAGGTATTGTCAAAAGCCTCCTCAATGTCCATAAAGACACCAAAGGCATATTCTCTGGACTCTAAAGTCCCTTCGAATTGATGAACTCTCCAATCATGAAGTGACTCTTACAGCCTTTTCTTGAGTGGTAGGCTGAATATTTCTTGATTCATTCTGACTAACATGACCTGCTCTAACAAGTCTCCCTACCAGTTTCTCTAAAGCCTTCAGAATAACCTAAGTCAGACTGATGTCTGACTTAACCTATAAGCCTTTGAATGTCACCATATAATGCTCGTTCCGGCTTGGATATAAAGACAGTAAAATCTGCTCAGGATAAGAGTATTAGACTCTTCTCCGTGCTGTAAAGGAGCTGGAAATGTTGGAGTCGGGACCTGGAGATTTCAATAGGTGAACGGTATTTATAACCCATTTCACTTTATCCAAATACATAATCTGGTTTGCGATACTCCAGTCTCCCATACCGGGTTTTCTATAGGAAATATCTGACACTTGCTCCCTTCCTACATTCCTGACCATTGAGTAGGGAAATGTTCCGTGAGTAGGACTTCTAGAGTGTTCTCCCAGTGTGTGTACTCCCCATTAGGTCCTACAGATAACCACATGGGGTTCAAAGGATCTGAGTCCAGGACCTTGTGAAGTAAAAGCACTACCTGAGGAGTGCTGTCAGAATCCTCACAAAACGTCATTCGCAAATTCCCTTCTCACCCTTTTAAAAAAATATTAAGAATATAAAATTAAGATGTTATGGCAAAGGAAAGCTGTTGCTCCTCTCTCGTTTGTGTCACTGCTCTCCCATACTAAGTGATGTTCTTTTGCGTCGGCTCCAATCAGTAGCACAATGTTCCCACTACAGTAGTACCGCCACCAACTTCTGAAAACTGATAGGTGGGAAGTTGTACATATCCTCGTGTAGGAAGTATGCAGAAGTCAATACAACCATTCTGGTCATAGATTCTCTCACGTAAATTAGCACTAATTTCTGTGTAATCCCTGGAACATAAAGAAAACAACATTAGTACCTCAATATTATTCCTTACAAATATACATGTTCTGGGCCTAGTGGCTGGCCAGTCGTAAACCGACTAACTTCTACTTATAACCAGTTCTGATTCTCCCTCCAGTCACATAAGACTCTGTTCTTGCACCAGAGTAACGTCAGCTTGTCCCTTTACAATCATCCTTCCTAAAACAGCAGTTGCCGCCATATTCTAATGTAGATTAACTAGAACTAATCTCATCCTTTTTTGGAAGGAAACATCTATCACACGTCGAATTGGTCTGCACAGCAAACCCACATTCTGCTGCAATTCTCAAGTGATGGATTCCACGGGATTTAGTACAATCCCAGTTTCCTCCTATGCAGATTCTCAGCACCCAGGTCCACTACTGCAAATTTCCAGGAATTATGAGTTTTATGAATTACAATTCGTTTAATTTCATCCAATAGTTAAGGGGAAAAAGGTTCAACCCATTCAGGGGCCAGGATGTATGGATAAGGTATAGGATGTATATAGATAAGGCAAAATTCAAACTGCAGGTATCCAGAGTTCCGTTACTAGAAGCTAAGCTTCCTTTGACATGGCAACTCTCGGCGTACCCTGTTCCACCTTAGCTTGGGAGGGAAGGCAGTAACAGGGATACTGTTACATTTATACAGGCAAAAATCAATGCGTTACCACCCTGCACCACGTGATTTCGCGTAAATCCGCTCTAGAATCACAACACATATCCAAAGCCAAAAATCTTCGTAAGGAATGTGCGGTATGTGTATTATTGATAATACACCTCTTTCATCTATAATCTGTAGGATATTGCATATGGACAGTGGTGCATAATATTTGTCTATAAGATATTTTGAGGCTCAATTTTACAATCCAGCCTACCCAAAATTAAGACGAGTGTATTGGTGAATACAATTGTTATAATTTTGTATGATAATAATTTTATATATAAGCATTAAAAGTATAGAATAAAGCATCAAGATGTTACAGAAATGTATTTTATTCTGTCATTGCCTAACCAACAGGCGCAAAGAAAATAGCTTATATTGAACTGTAAGTTTGAAAATTAGTAGCTTGTAGCTGACAGCTTTTCATTCGGTTTATTCTGTACTAATTACATCATTTCATATATATATATATATATATATATATATATATATATATATATATATATATACTGTTAGTTATATATATACATACAGTTTGAGGTTAACTGTTACAACCACTGGTGCCTAAAATAGAATATGCCTATGTTTATCTTGTCCTTCTAAAAGACACAAGAATTATTTTTACTATATTCGTATATTTACATTTCTTACTACTCTTAAAAAGGAATAATCATCTTGTGTTACTTTATCCTGTGGCCTGATGTTTAAAAACTCCGATTAGTAGGAGGATAAAACGTTAGCGAACTACCATTGTTCAAATGTTTTTGTAAACTGTAGGGTTACTTTATGTAACAGCGGCTCGGTTGATATATTGTTTCAAATAGTTGTCAATAGTTTAGAAGAAAGAAAGACGTCAGTTTGACGAGGCTGGTCTAGGTACAAGAAAAGGAACGCGGTATGTAAAGGGGAAATAAGAGATGGATAAAACGATGAGAAATTATAGTTAATCAAAATCAGAGTGATCTTCAGTTAACGGCAGCCGATAACGTTTAGTAACGAGTCTTAGTTCGTAGTCAACACTCATGTAATCCCATTGTTAAGTGTCAGTGCAAGTAGTTTTGTATGTATCTGTTACATCATATCTTTTATATATATATATATATATATATATATATATATATATATATATATATATTATATAGCTTAATTTTTTACAATCCTTCTGTCTAAAGTATAATGTATATGTTTATATTTTATTTCTAAAGTACACATATGTTATTTTTATCGTACATATTACATTTCTTATTGCTCTCAAAACGGAATAAGCATCTCTTGTTACTGTGCACTGTAGCCTAATGTTTAAGACAAGCTCCGATTTCTTAGTAAAGGTTCTCGGTCTTATCAAGATGGCCGCCCCCAAAGCTTTTTCCCAATGGGAATTCGCTTAATAATAGGAATATTCAGTGACAAAAAATTATCTATATGTGCATATTAACAGTTCAATCAAAATTAAAACTTCAATATACAAACGCGTGCGAAACTTGTTTATCTCTATTGTACATATTTTCCGTTCTGTCAAATGAAAACTGATTTAGAATTAGTTTATTCTGTTCGAAAGTAGCAACCGCTTTGTTATTACCTTTTTATTAAAGTTTGAACGAATCGTTAACCCAAACTGGTAGATCCACTTCCGCTGGATATTTATGTAACCCTGTTATGTTCATCGTTAAATTTAATTGGAGGAGAGAATTTCCAATTTATTTCTTTTATTTTGTGGTTTATTTTCTGGTTTTATAAAATAGTTCTTATTTCTTAGTTATTAGTTAAAAATAGTTATTAGTTCTTATTATGTTGAAAAATTGTAAATTGAAGATTAAACTTGATCTTTTAAAAGGATAATTAGGATATTTCATCTTTTTATTGTGTGGCAGCTACTTTTTTAACAATATAAGGTAGTCAATCCTTAAAAGAATGTGTGAGAGTACAAGAACGTTATCAATAAAACGTTTGTTTTTATATTCCATTAGAAGTAGGTTTAGAAATAAAAATAAATTAAAACAGAATAAAGTGTGTCATTTTCAATACACAACCTTTTAATGTTCAATTAATATTTAAGGTACGTATACAAATTTACATTAATTTTTAAAATTGAACCATTAGAGTTTGTTTAAATTTTGGTAGTAGGTCGTTTGAATATTCTTGACTATATCTCATAACCAATTTTAAACATAGAAAATACGTTTTGAGAGAGTAAAGACAAGAATGCAGTTTTATTTAAATTCTAATTTATTTGTAAATTTTTATTTGGGCTAATTAGAAGAATTATTTTGTATGTCAACGTTTGGCACAATTACTGTAAATATTTAAGTATTAAAAATAAATTCGTACCTACATGGAACAAAGCAATTTCGACAAAACAGAGCTGTTTTAAGGATTTTATTGATTGCTTTAAAATCATTTTTTATTAGGACAAATACGCTTTGTTTTTATTGCTAAAACTCGAGTATTTTGAAGGAAAATTTGTTTCAAGTATTTAGGTCGATTTTAACGAAAAAAAGTAGTATAGTAAGTACCGAAAAAAATCAATATATTATAAAAATGAGGTATTTTTCGAGTCATTGTGACATTTCAAAATTTGTACGTAATGTCACTCAAACAGATTTGAAATGCATAAGTAGCTTATAAATAATTCAATGTGATTCGATAAAACGAAAAACGAAATTCACCTGTTCAATATTTGTGAAAATGTATGACTAATCGATTTTTTAGTAATTAGGCCGATGTGTTTTTCTCGATATCTTGCGTAACGGATTTATTTTAAATTTCATTTTAAACGACAATTAATCTCGGTGGCCTAGTGGATAGCATACTAGGCTTTTCACCCCGAGGATCCGGGTTCGATTCCCGGCGAGGGCTTGGAATTTTCATACGCTTTAAATCATCCCAACGTCTGCATTAGCCCGTGTGCACAAAAGTCGGACGTTAAAAAAAAAAAAATAATAATAATTTCATATTTTACATTGAGAAAAAATTCTGTTACCGAATCAAAAAATATAAATCATGTATCATATTTTTCTCGATTCCGCTTTTTTGTTATTTATTAGTTGATGTTGTTCTACATTCACAAAATCTTTTATTAATTGTAACATTTTCATCGTTAATTTCAATATTTCGTTTTAATGTATTTTCCAATCATTTTCCTTAATCTTTATTTTCATTTAAAACGTATTTTTTAATAATTTTATTGTCCGTTTTAAAAGAAATTTAAATTTCAACATAACCTCAAACGAAATGATATTGAAGAAACAGCTTTAGAAGTAGTGCTATTATATACGATAGCACGAAATGCGTTAAATGTGCTATTATGTGCAACATGACATTGACTTACGTCGTGTAAATTCCAACATCATAACCAACCCTAAAACATAATATTTTTTAAAAATATTTCATAAATTTTTTTTCATGAATTGTCCCCAAGTTTCTGTAGAAACAGTATTTTGTTCACATGTTATTGCACGGTGAAATTGTAAAAAAATTAAATAAATGAAAGTTAATTTTCACTGTAAAGACTGTAAAGTGTAAACGCCAATATAGTTTAAAGGAACGCCCGGGTTGAGTACAGACTGGAAGGCTGCTGAACGTTATCTCAAATAGCAACATTTTCCAACGTCCAATGTAACACGCTTGACTAGAAAGAGAGTAGTTCAGGATTAGATTACAGTGTTTTGTCTTTAAGAGTTTAAATCTTGAACTGGAAAACAATATATTGTGTATACAATTTGTACGACACAATTATTTATCACGTAGTGTAATATTTATTTATATACATTTTGCTGAAGCCATAACACTAGGATGTACTCATATTGAAGTATTATATTCATAACACATAAATATAAATGTATCAATAAGTTCCAGGGAACAGATTGGTCGCACAGTTACAAATTGCCAATATCGCATGCTCTATATCAAATCATTCAGTATTCTCATGCTGGGTCCAGGTAACCTATGTAACATATTTCACGTTCAAACTAAAAAATACAAAAAAAACAAAAATAACATGTTTGAAGCCAGGAAATGCAGAAGATGAATACACTCAATGAAATAACAACATTTCTAGATAAAGATGTTTAAACTAATGATAAATGACCAGATTAAAAACTTTTGATTGTTTTTTAAATTTATTTTTTTATTGAATCATAAAATCTAAGTAATTAAAATTTTGAAAACAATTTCAGGTTCATTTTTGTATACTAATTACTTGTTAAATCGAATAGTGAAAATATACAAAAATCAGTTTAAAATAAGCGTCAGTGATTAGAGCCATTTAACTTCATTATTTGTAGAAAAAAGTGACTAATTGCTTAAAAAGTCCGCCTCGGTGGTCTAGTGGATAGCGTACTAGGCTTTCACCCCGAAGACCAGGGTTCGATTCCCGGCGAGGGCTTGGCATTTTCATACGCTTTAAATCATCCCAACGTCTGCATTAGCCCAAGTGTGCACAATAGTCGGACGTTAAACACCCAAAAAAAAAAAAAAAATAAAATAAAAAAATAAATAAATAAATAAAATAAAATAAAAAGTGTTTAGAACCAGTTCGCTATAATGCTGTAAGGAGTTAGCAATTTTCAAATTACTGTTTTATTCAAATAGTTAGAAGTTATTATCAACCATTAAAACAGACACATACTCTACGGAAACGTTTGGATTGAAGTGGTATGCGTATAATATGAATGTCAAAAATGGTTATGCAGTAATAGCTTTCCAATACTAATAATAAATATGGTACAAAACTGAAATATTTCAATGTGCAAAATAAAAGTATACAAAGTGTTTTTGTACTTCTTTTGCAGTTGCACAAAGAAGGGATATAGATTCTTACGTCACATTTCATTACCAATATTCCACATTCCAAGCTGTAAGAATGTCGAAGCACATCTGGGTCGACGTCTTGAAAATGTACGTACAAATTTAGGTTACATTCAGTTACTCAGGATTTTGTTCCGTGATAAGGGATTAAAACTTACGATGGATTTCATTTAAATTTAGAAAAACCCGGTCTGGTTAGGTTAGGTTAGCTTTTTTTTCTGATGTTTTGACTTTCCTTTCTAAAAACATTTAAGCTAATGAAGTGATGAATTAATAACGCGAGGTCGATTTGTCAGTGGTTCATCACCACCACAAAGTAGCTACAACTATAGCTCATCTTCAGGATTATTAAAATGCTAAATCTCTGTCGAGGTCGTCACAAAGTCAAACAAACTGCCAGTCCGGAATAACGATGCAAGTGAGTTGCGTGTGTAGCTTTTGGCCGTTGAATTTAAATGATAATATTTAATGTAATAAAGTAGGTTTTGGTGAAGTACGTTTTAATGTTTTGTTTGGACTTTGTGACGTCCTCGACAGAGGGATTTAACATTTTGTATGGTTTCGAAGATGAAACTTATAAAAGTTTCGTTCTGTAGCCTCGGCGAGGTGAGTTGATAGACCACTGACGGAAGAATAGGTATATAATCCAATCATTTGAATATGTGGTCCAAGCTGTTGTTACAATAATGAAATTAATAATGGATTTTTAAATGGCTGCCATTGTAACCAGTTAAACTGATGTGCTAACTCCTGGACATGTCGTGATTAGGCAGCCTTTCACTGCTATTCCGGAGGTTGAACCAACGAACTTATCTTTTGATATGGACAGATCAAAACACTGAAAATTTTTCCAGCGCTTCTTTTAATTCATCTGAAAAAACTGGAGAATGGAGTACAAATAAAAAGAAGAAAAATAGTGAAGTGGACAAAACCACAACTCTTTTTGAAAACGAAGAATATAGATCTTATTAACAACCCTGTATCAAAACAGCTTTCTTGTTATACCAAAAAACCCCGGTAACGATGGGATTACATGAGTGGTAACTACGCACTAAGAGCCGTTACTAAACGTTACCGTCTGCCATTGACTGACTATCACTCTGCTTCTTATTAACTAAAATTTCTGATCGCTTTATCTATCATTTATCTCCTCTTTACCTCCGCAGTCCTTTTTTGGTACCTAGACCTGCCACGTCAACCTGACGTCTTTCTTTCATCTAAACTATTGACAACTATTTGAAACAATGTATCAATGTAAACAATGTATCGAGACGCTGTTACGTAAAGTAACCACACAGTTTACAAAAACATTTGAACAATGGTAGTTTGCTAACGATTTATCCTCCTACTAATCGGAGATCTTAAACATCAGGCCACAGAAGAAAGTAACACGAGATGCTTATTCCTTTTTAAGAGTAGTAAGAAATGTAAATATACGAATATAGTAAAAATAACTCTTGTGTCTTTTAGAAGGACAAGATAAATATAGGCATATTCTATTTTAGGCTCCAGTGGTTGTAAAATTTAACCTCAAACTGTACGTATATATATATATATATATATATATATATATATATATATATATATATATATATATATATATATATAACTAAAAGTATATATATATATATATATATATATATATATATATCAGATATGATGTAACAAGTACACACTAAACCGCATGAAAAGCTGTCAGCTACAAGCTAATAATTTTCAAAGTTACAGTTCAATATAAGCTACTTTCTTTGCGCCTGCAGGTTAGGCAATTTCAAAATACAACAAGTTTCCGTAACATCTTGATGCTTTATTCTATACTTGTAATGCTTATATATAAAATTATTATCATATAATATCATGATTCATATTTTTTCGATAAAGTCATCTTAATTTTGGGTAGGCTGGATTGTAAAATTGAGCCTCAAAATATCATATAAACATATATTAATAGAATATGTTCATATTGCAATATATTCATATACAATATGCTATTCTTAACATAAAGGAAAAAGGTAATATTTATCAATACCGCACATTCTTTACGAAGATTTTTGGGATTAGAGATTTGTTTTGATTCTAGAGCGGATTAACTCGCCATCACATGGTGCAGGGTGGTAACGCATTGATGCTGGTCTGTACAAATATAACAGTAACTATAAAATTACTGCCTTCCCTCCCAAGCTAAGGTGGAACAGGGTACGCCGAGAGTTGCCATGTCAAAGGCAGATTATCTTCTAGTAACGGAACTCTGAATACCTGGCGACCTGCAGTTTGAATTTTGCCTTATCTACTTATCCTGGCCTCTGTATGGGTTGACATTTTTTCCCTTAACTATTGGAATTTTGAATGGAAATTAAACGAAACGTAATTTATAAAACTCTTAATTCTTGGAATTTTGTAGTAGTGGACCTGGGTGCTGAGAATCAGCATAAGCAGGAAACTGGGATTTTACTAAATCCCGTGGAAGCCACCAGTTCGTTACTTAGCAAAATCCATCTCACTGTTTTTAAAATAAAATAAATTTTAAAAATCATAACTTTTTCTTACGCTTTCTTTAACATTATGTCTCACCATAGTAAGTAGCATTAGATTTACTACAAAATATATTAGCATTTTAAATTTAAAAAAAAATAAAAATGAATCTAACGGTCGTTAGAGTTCTTTTTTGAAAAATAATTTGTGTTCTAAAAATACGATAATTTATGTATATTTCATTCAAAATTGTCATTTAAATATATTTTGTAATTTGCTAGGACAAGATAGTTTTTCAGGAAAAAAAGCGATTATTTTACATAATATATTTTTAAAAAACTCATCTTTTTAACTACATTTTTTTTAACTGGGAGGAAGCAGTTAAGAGAGAAAAATCATTTTACTAGAGTAGAAGGCAAGGTTATGGTTTGATTAATCCAATAACTTTAGTGACTAAAATCGAAGCTGTGTTGATTCAAGGTCATTGGAAGCTCTTTTTAATATTCTTTATGATTTGTTGGTGCTACCTCCTGGACACGTCGTGATTAGACAGCCTCTCACGGCTATTCCGGAGGTTGATCCAACGAACGAACCTATGGAGAGAATAAAACACTGGAAATTTGTCTGAAATTTTTACACTCTATATTTTGTTAGTGTTGTCATATTTCCAAGAAACATGTAAGATTATAAATTGTTTTAAAAATTATTGAAATAACCAAAATTTTTAAAAAAATAAGTAGAATTTACTGTGTACCGAACGTGTCCAAATTATTACTTTAAAATTGTATGTCAAATTTTAATCAAATCGGACCAAAATTACAGACGTGAGAGAGAGAGAGAGCGCACACACACACATACATACATACATACATACATACACACACACACATATATATATATATATATATATATATATATATATATATATATATATATATATATATTAACTACAATGAAAAATAAATATTGGTGAAGCCAATATGGATATTAAGCAGAACAAAAAACAAGCGAGTGTTCGTGTGTGTGTGTGTGTGTGTGTGTGTGTGTGTGTGTGTGTGTGTGTGTGTGTGTGTGTGTGTGTGTGTGTGTGTGTGTGTGTGTGTGTGTGTGTGTGTGTGTGTGTGTGTGTGTGTGTGTGTGTGTGTGTATTTGTGTCAGCACTCGCACGTTCGACATTTTTGGACCGATTTGGCTAAGACTGGATTCAAACTTTGCACAATCATTTATTTCAGTTATTCCTTTGCCAAAAAAGCTACATAGTAAAACACGTTTAACAATTTCATAACGGCGAAATTTCCAAAGATTAAAAATTTAAATAGTTTATCTTACACTGTTTCAACAAGTAAGATTCTTTTGCAAACAAATACAATCAAAGTGATGTGATTGTAACAAGTTAAATTACTTTACCCTGAAGCCGCCTCGGTGGTCTAGTGGATAGCGTACTAGACTTTCACCCCGAGGACCCGGGTTCGATTCCCGGCGAGGGCTTGGCATTTTCATACGCTATAAATCACCCCCACCGTCTGCATTAACCCAAGTGTGCACAATAGTCGGACGTTAAAACTCAAAAAAAAAAAAAAAAAAATACTTTACCCTGTTTTTTATTTCGGTAACACAGCCTCACGTTATTTGTTATTGGGTATCACTCTTAATAAGGTGGCTATAACGTACATCAGGATGAAGTCGTTCGAACTGTCAGATGTTAATTCTATTGATATCAAATTAGTAAATTTATATTTTGTATGCAACTGGGATTACTTTTTGTAATTGTAAACCAAGTTACATTGTTCGTGTAACTTTACACTCGTAAACAAATTTTATAGTTACACACCTATAAAAATTTGATCTCACCATCGTAATCTGCGTTATTTTTAAAGATTAGATAAAGTGAGTTTGACTGCGGTCAGGGTTCATTTTTTTACGTTCATGAAATTTAATAATTAAAAATACTAATATATTTTGACCATTATAATGGTGAAATAAGATATTCAAATGATTAAACATAAAAATATATTGATAGTAAATCGCCAGCGACACAATTGCGTGCAGCGATTTTTGTTTGTTTTGTTTATTACTATTATATTTAGGTTAACAATCTTTGTTTCTCGTTGCTTCTTTCAGCGGCAAATTATTTACAAAGTGAACAGTAAATCCAAACATTACAAAACTTTACTGTGCAGTAAACCTTACCATTTCTGCAACACGGCCGCGTGTTCTGCAGGACGGTGAGTTGTTATAAAATATTTATTGGTTTCGGAACACGGGGTAACGTTAGAAACAGTTTTATCTTGATTGGTTGCTTTTAACGTTCACTGCAACGAAGTCTGACCTGTATTACTGTGTTTTAATACGATAAATGTGAAGAAATTAAAAATAAAATTATAGTTACTTATACATAGTTATTATATAACTATGTATAAATAAACATAGTTATTACGAAGGCATTTTAATAAATATGAAATAGAACGAAATTTAATAATTCAGAATGACTGGATCAGAGGAATTTTTATTTATTTAAGCAAAATGTCGTTGATTATTTACAAATTTTCAAATTATCGTCATTAAACTGCAAGGAAATACTTCCAAATTAAGTACAACGAATTTCACCACTTTTCCTCTTAGAATACACAGTTTTCGGTAAAGTACCAAGCTTCTTTGTTAGTAGTTACAGACAGACGACCACTACTATAAGTGATCAAGCGTTGGGAGCATCTGAAACCTATTTTAGGCTGACCAATAAGAGACTGTCTGGACGGAGCATCTTTCCGCTCCGCTGAAACATCGGCCTCTGGTTACCACATCTCTTCGTGTCAGCTGTTCGTAACAGTGATTTCAACGTTTTTGGAATATAATTGATTTATGTCATATCCACCAGTTAATTCTAATTTCTCTCCAACAGTGGGAAAGTTAGAATACAACAAAATCCTTCATTTAATTTCCATCAGCGGAATAAATAGGGCACAACCACTAAACAGTTAGATACAAAACAAATTTTGACATAACGCGCAAGTTATCAGTTTTTTTATTACTCTATGAAACAGTCAAAACTAAGTGGTGAGCATGAGTGACTCTAAGTATTGGGTATTCTACTTAACTGCATTTGAGTGTTTAACAGCGACATAAGCTAGCCTGTTTCATTTCCCATCAACTCATGGATAAGTTCACAAAACGTATAAGCATGCAAAGCCTAACTATATTTGGTCCTGCGGAAGTAACATTTAAATTATTAATCTAATTTTATTTTTTATTGAACAAAACGGGTCTTCTAAGTAACACGTTACAAAAAATAAGTAACAGGTTCAACTGCATAAAACTCAAATCAAATTCAAAGTGTTAAGCAAACAATTGGGCAGTTAAAAACTAATTAAAAAGTTCATCAAATTACTTGGAAAATATAAAATTTCATTTTGTTGTTCAGGTTTATTGTTGAATTTGTAATTACTAATTAAAAGCTATTTTTGATAAATAGGAAGCAGACAATCATTTAACAATGGTGAATTACAACGGCATTTGTGAAAATTCTCATTGATGACGAACAGCCATTTATTTTATTTTTTTAAACTTTACAATCTTTACAATAGATTTATTATATTTCTGTTCGAACGCTTTTAGTGTCACCACCATCGTGGTCACGTCGGTGTGTTGGAGCAACTGTTGAACGTAATTCGCTTGGTTGGTTTAAAAAACGTACTTTCACCGTGTTAAAAGTGCAATATGCAACGTTTTAAAAGTGGAAATAGAATCTAGTTCTCACATTTTTTCTAGTCTTTGGTTTCGTTTTTTCAATCAATTGGGAAGGATAATTGTGGGAACGTCGGCTGTTGTCCCAGGTACATAAAGAACGGCAAATGTTTTATTAAAACATTGTTATTAACACAAATAACAAATGATTGATATTATTCGAAAATTAAAATCTTAACATAGCTTTTTAATTGTTAAATGAATATTTTTGTAACAGTGTTCATTGCAGAAAATTGAATTTACGTACAGCAAAGTGAAGTGTCGCAGTTCCAGCCTTTGATATCACTGTTGATATATTCATATTGAATATATTCATAACATATATATGCAGGAGAAAACTGTATCTTTTCTCCGTAACAAATTGTCCAATCTTCGAGGTTTGTGACTTGTATTCAATACATACGGGAGTAATGTTTTGTTGGTCATATACTATTTTCACATTTTGACTTTTTATGTTGTGATTTATTTCGTAATGCTCTTGTCCGATATTAGTTTTGTCAAATATTCGGAACTGTATTGAAATATCTGTTTTTCATATTACAATGATACGTTTGCAGTTTCGTAATTGCTCAAAGCAAGCAACAATATAGTAAAAAGAATTTTACATTCATTAAAAAAAAACAACAAACTGAAATAATTGATCAACGCAGCTGTTTCACGAACGTGATTGAAGCAAATCAAAAAATTTTTTTATATCTTACCTTTTTTTGAAATTCTGAACTCTCCATTATATTTAGCTGTGAAATTTGCATGTAAAAGAATTTTAATTTTTAAAATTATATTGAAAACACTAAAACAAAACCCTGATCACCGCAAAAATACAAGTATTAATTTACATTTGGTGCTTAGAGTTTGTTAGATTACATTAGATTCAAACTATAGGAAGGGATAATACAACCCCAGGCACTGTATTCAAATGATCTATTATGTAATTAGAACTCTTGATTACTAGTTCAGCAGATTGATTCCCTTATTAAGTCCAAACAATCCCCTGACTAGCTCATTCTGCTGAAGGTCCCTAGGGTCTTGGATACCCAAAATCCCTAGGCTCCTACTAGCAAGGACCGCAGTTATGAATTATATGTCCTGCAGTTACCTCCTTTTTCCTGCACAACCTACATACGGTTTCTTCATGGTACATACCCATCCTGTTCATGTGCATTAATGAGACCACAGTGCCCATTAATGAGCCCAAGACATATGCCTTTAAGCCCTTTAAATGGCACCTAATTTAGAGGCGCTTCCTGACAATTCCAGACAAGTGTAGGACTAAAATGTAGGAAAAGTGACTTTATTGCCTCCTAACTATTGAATTATGCTAGCCTTCTATAAAGCCCGTTTAAAATTCACCCGGACACAATCATTAATGGCCATTACTGCAGCTAGGAATACAGTTGCTGCTCTCCCAAGGTAATAACTTTCTCCAACAACGGTCACAGGTCGTACTACCTAGCACCAGTGGAACTATGTGTATTCCGTACTTTGTCTCCAGATTTTCCCAACACACGATTCCCCTCAAATGTCAGCTTGAAATCGAAGGGTATAGAGACTATGTGTCGTTTGACCATGTGATCAGTCTCCATCTTCAGATTCGGGTCAGTGATCTTTTATGTGGTTCTAAAATGACCCAAAGTTGAGAATAGCCAGAATTCACCTTCCTGCAGACTATATGGTGATTTACGTGTCTCCCCCATGACATAAAGGTCAATGATGGGAAAGCAAAGAACGATCTCCACATCCACTGTTTGTGTTGTTATAAAGCTGGTAATACACAGAAAAGCCAGTCTGTGAATATCTACCTGAGACTCTATGACTTCCCTCTGCTCGGCCTCAGTTCACCACACTACAGCACTATGCCACACCATAGTCTAATATTCTCACTATAAATGTACTTCACCATGCCTGGTATAAGCACCAAGTTTTGCAAACTATTCTTTAGCTATCAATGACTTGGTTTTTCCCATGATGCGCAATGGTGAACATTACAGTTTAATTTGGTATCGAACACCAAGCCTTGGTGCTTCACCTCATTTGCAACAGGAATTGTCTCCCCAAAGATCTTAAGCCTTCCTAAATACGGAGTGATCTTCATATTACAAGGAACAAGGAACTATTGTTTTCCTGGGGGATAACCCCCTAGGTTCTCCTGACGACAACAGGTATCCACTAGCGATAGAGAATCCACTTCATTAGAATTTTTATGAGACGCTACATGAGAATCTTCATGAGACAAACCCCTATTCATTACAATGTATATCCCTATATTATTAATCCCGCTCTATAACATGGTACGAAGTATTGAAGAATGGTAGGAATTGTCAAAAGCCTCCTCAATGTCCATAAAGACACCAAAGGCATATTCTCTGGACTCTAAAGTCCCTTCGAATTTGTGAACTCTCCAATCATGAAGTGACTCTTATAGCCTTTTCTTGATTGGTAGGCTAACTATTTCCTGATTCATTCTGACTAACATGACCTGCTCTAACAAGTCTCCCTACCAGTTTCTCTTAAGCCTTCAGAATAACCTAAGCAGACTGATCTCTGACTTAACCTATAAGCCTTTGAATGTCACCATATAATGCTCGTTCCGGCTTGGGAATAAAGACAGTAAAATCTGCTCAGGATAAGAGTATTAGACTCTTCTCCGTGCTGTAAAGGAGCTGGAAATGTTGGAGTCGGGACCTGGAGATTTCAATGGGTGAACGGTATTTATAACCCATTTCACTTTATCCAAATACACAAACTGGTTTGCGATACTCCTGTCTTCCATACTGGGTTTTCTATAGGAAATATCTGACACTTGCTCCCTTTCTAAATTCCTGACCATTGAGTAGGAAATGTTCCGTGAGTAGGACTTCTAGAGTGTTCTCCCAGTGTGTGTACTCCCCATTAGGTCCTACAGATATCCACATGGGGTTCAAAGGATCTGAGTCCAGGACCTTGTGAAGTCGTGCTACCTGAGGAGTGCTGTCAGAATCCTAACAAAACGTCATTCGCAAATTCCCTTCTCACTCTTTTAAAACAATATTAAGAATATAAAGTTAAGATGTTATGGCAAAGGAAAGCTGTTGCTCCTCTCTCTCGTTTGTGTCACTGCTCTCCCATACTAAGTGATGTTCTTTTGCGTCGGCTCCAATCAGTAGCACAATGTTCCCACTACAGTAGTACGCCACCACCTTCCGAAAACTGATAGGTGGGAAGTTGTACATATCCTCGTGTAGGAAGTATGCATAAGTCAATACAACAATTCTGGTCCTAGATTATCACGTAAATTAGCACTGATTTCTGTGTAATCCCTGGAACATAAAGAAAACAACATTAGTATCTGGTCCTAATGGCTGGCCAGATATAATAACCGACTTACTTCTACTTACAGCCAGTTCTGATTCTCCCTCCAGTCACATAAAACTCTGTTCTTACACCAGAGTAACGTCAGCTTTTCCCTGACGTTAAATATTACAATTCATTTAATTTCCCCCAATATTTAAGTCCCAATAGTTAAGGGAAAAATGTCAACCCATTTAGAGGCCAGGATGTATAGATAAGGTATAGTATGTATATAGATAAGGCAAAATTCAAACTGCTGTTATCCAGAGTTATGTTTCTAGAAGCTAAGCTTCCTTTGACATGGCAACTCTCGGCGTACCTTGTTCCACCTTAGCTTGGGAGGGAAGGCAGTAATAGTATAGATACTGTTACGTTTGTACAGGCCAACATCAATGCGTTACCACCCTGCATCACGTGATTTCGCGTAAATCCGCTCTAGAATCACAACACATATCCAAACCCAAAATATTCGTATGGAATGCGCGGTATGTGTATTATTGATAATTATTACCACTTTCATTTACTTAAACTGTAGGATATTGTATATGAACAGTGGTGCATAATATTTGTCTATAAGATATTTTGAGGCTCAATTTTACAATCCAGCCTACCCAAAATTAAGACGAGTGTCTTGGTGAAAACAACTGTTATAATTTTGTATGATAATAATTTTATATATAAGCATTAAAAGTGTAGAATAAAGCATCAAGATATTACAGAAATGTATTTTATTCTGACTTTGCCTAACCTACAGGCGCAAAGATAGTAGCTTATATTGAACTGTAACTTTGAAAATTAGTAGCTTGTAGCTGACAGCTTTTCACTCGGTTTATTCTGTACTAATTACATCAGTATATATATATATATATATATATATATATATATATATATATATATATATAGTTTGAGGCTAATTTTTACAACTGCTAGTGCCTAAAATGGAATATATTTTATCTTGTCCTTCTAAAACACCAAAAGTTTTTTTTACTATATTCGTATATTTACATTTCTTACTACTCTTTTTTAGTCTGTACTTGTTACATCATATCTTATATACATACATACATACATACATACATACATATATATATATATATATATATATATATATATACTGTTAGTTATATATATACATATAGTTTGAGGTTAAATTTTACAACCACTGGTGCCTAAAATAGAATATGCCTATGTTTACCTTGTCCCTCTAAAAGACACAAGAGTTATTTTTACTATATTCGTATATTTACATTTCTTACTACTCTTAAAAAGGAATAATCATCTCGTGTTACTTTATCCTGCGGCCTGATGTTTAAGAACTCCGATTAGTAGGAGGATAAATCGTTAGCGAACTACCATTGTTCAAATGTTTTTGTAAACTGTAGGTTTACATTATGTAACAGCGGCTCGGTTGATATATTGTTTCAAATAGTTGTCAATAGTTTAGAAGAAAGAAAGACGTCAGTTTGACGAGGCTGGTCTAGGTACAAGAAAAGGAACGCGGTAGGTAAAGGGGAAATAAGAGATGGATAAAACGATGAGAAATTATAGTTAATCAAAATCAGAGTGATCTTCAGTTAACGGCAGCCGGTAACGTTTAGTAACGAGTCTTAATTCGTAGTCAACACTCATGTAATCCCATTGTTAACTGTCAGATTTTCAAGTAGTTTTGTATGTATCTGTTACATCATATCTTATATATATATATATATATATATATATATATATATATATATATATATATATATAGTTTAAGGCTGAATTTTACAATCCTTCTGTCTAAAGTATAATGTATATGTTTATATTTTATTTCTAAAGTACACATATGTTATTTTTATCGTACATATTACATTTCTTATTGCTCTCAAAACGGAATAAGAATCTCTTGTTACTGTGCACTGTAGCCTAATGTTTAAGACAAGCTCCGATTTCTTAGTGAAGGATCTGGGTCTTATCAAGATGGCCGCCCCCAAAGCTTTTTCCCAATGGGAATTCGCTTAATAATAGGAATATTCAGTGACATAAAAATATCTATAGATGCATATCAACAGTTCAATCAAAATTTAAAATTTAATATACATACGCGTGCGAAACCTGTTTATCTCTATTGTACATATTTTCCGTTCTGCCAAATGAAAACTGATTTAGAATTAGTTTATTCTGTTCGAACGCAGCAACTGCTTTGTTATTACCTTTTATTAAAGATTGAACGAATCGTTAGCCCAACTGGTAAATCCATTTATACTAGATATTTATGTAACCCTGTTATGTTCATCGTTAAATTTAATTGGAGGAGAGAATTTCCAATTTATATATCTGATTTGGGGTTAATTTTCTGGTTTTATAAAATAGTTTCTATTTTGAATGTTTTCTGATAGGTTGATAAATTGTAATTGAAAATTTAACTTGATCTTTTAATAGGATAATTAGGTTATTTCATCTTTTTATTTTTTTTTTATTGTGTGGCAGCTACTTTTTTAACAATATAAAGTAATCAATCCTTAAAAGAATGTGTGAGAGTTCAAAAACTTTAACAATAAAACGTTTGTTTTTATATTCCATTAAAAGTAGGTTTAGAAATAAAAAAAAATTAAAACAGAATAATGTGTGTCAATATACAATACACAACCTTTTAATGTTCAATTAATATTTGTGGTACGTATACAAATTTACATTAATTTTTAAAATTGAACCATTAGAGTTTGTTTAAATTTTGGTAGTAGGTCGTTTGAATATTCTTGACTATATCTCATAACCAATTTTAAACTTAGAAAATACGTTTTGAGAGAGTAAAGACAAGAATGCAGTTTTATTTAAATTCTAATTTATTCGTAATTTTTTATTTGGGCTAATTAAAAGTATTATTTTGTACGTCTACGTTTGGCACAATTACTGTAAATTTTTAAGTATGAAAACTAAATTCGTACCTACATGGAACAAAGCAATTTCGACAAATCAGAGTTGTTTTATGGATTTTATTGATAGCTTTATAATCATTTTTATTAGCGACAAAAATACGCTTTGTTTTTATTGCTAAAACTAGAATATTTTGAAGGAAAATTTGTTTCAAATATTTAGGTCGATTTTCACGAAAGAAAGTAGTATAGTAAGTACCGAAAAAAATCAATACATTCTAAAAATGAGGTCTTTTTCGAGTCATTGTGATATTTCAAAATTTGTACGTAATGTCACTCAAACAGATTTGAAATGCATAATAAGTAGCTTATAAATAATTCAATGTGATTCGATAAAACGAAATTCACCGGTTCAATATTTGTGAAAATGTATGATTAATCGATTTTTAGTAATTAGGCCGATGTGTTTTACTCGATAACTTGCGTAACGGATTTATTTTAAATTTCATTTTAAACGACAATTAATCTCGGTGGCCTAGTGGATAGCATACTATGCTTTTCACCCCGAGGACCCGGGTTCGATTCCCGGCGATGGCTTGGCATTTTCATACGCTATAAATCATCCCATCGTCTGCATTAGCCCGTATGCACAATAGTCGGACGTTAAACACATAAAAAAATTAATTTCATATTTTACATTGAGAAAAAATTCTGTTACCGAATCAAAAAATATAAATCATGTATCATGTTTTTCTCGATTCCGCGATTTTGTTATTTATTAGTTGATGTTGTTCTACATTCACAGTCTTTTATTAATTGTAACATTTTCATCGTTAATTTCAATTTTTCGTTTTAATGTATTTTCCAATTGTTTTCCTTAACCATTATTTTCATTTAAAACATATTTTTTAATAATTTTATTGTCCGTTTTAAAATATATTTAAATTTCAACATAACCCCAAACGAAATGATATTGAAGAAACAGCTGTAGAAGTAGAGCTATTATATACGATAGCACGAAACGCGCTAAATGTGCTATTATGTACAACATGAAGTTGACATACGTCGTGTAAATTCCAACATCATAACCAACCCCAAAACATAACATTTTTTAAAAATATTTCGTAAATTTTTTTACATGAATTGTCCCCAAATTTCTGTAGAAACAGTCTTTCGTTCAAGTGTTATTGCACGGTGAAATTGTAAAAAACTAAATAAGACTGAAATAGATGATAGTTAACTTTCACTGTAAAGTGTAAGCGCCAATATAGTTTATAGGAACGCCTGGGTTGCCTTTGAGTACAGACTGGAAGGCTGCTGAACGTTATGTAAAAAAACATTTTCCAACGTCCGATGTAACACGCTTGACTTGAAAGAGAGTAGTCCTGGAATAGATTACAGTGTTTTGTCTTTAAGAGTTTAAATTTTGAACTGGAAAACAATATATTGTGTTTACAAGTTGTACGACACAATTATTTATCACGTAGTGTAATATTTATTTATATGCATTTTGCTGAAGCCATAACACTAGGATGTACTCATATTGAAATATTATATTCATAACACATAAATATAAATGTATCAATAAGTTCCAGGGAACAGCATGGTCGCACAGTTACAAATTGCCAATATCGCATGCTCTATATCAAATCATTCATTATTCTCATGCTAGGTCCAGGTAACCTATGCAAAATATTTCACGTTCAAACTAAAAAATAAAAAAAAATAAACCGGCACAAAGGTATCTCTCTGACGTGACAAAAGGAAGTTAGATTTGGGAAAGGGCATTATTGTAAAACGTTTCGATAATGGAAGATTGCCGAAACGCGTCAACAAATATAACATGTTTGAGGCTAGGGAATGCAGATGTTTACACTCAATGAAAAAACATTTCTAACGCAAATACAGACTTTTACACTAATATAAATGCGATGATTAAAAACTTTTGAATGTTTTTTAAATTTAATTTTTGGTTAAATCATTAAATCTCCGTAATTTAAATTTTAAAAAAATCTCAGTTTCATTTTTGTATATTAATTACTTGTTAAATCAAATTATCAAAAAAGTAAAATATAAAAAAATACAGTTTAAAAAATTGACAGCTATTGGAGCTGTGACTAATTTCTTAAAAATTGTTTAGAACCAGTTCGCTACAATGCTGCAAATTGTTAACAATTTTAAAATTACTATTTAAGCACTAACATTTATTATCAACCATTAAAACAGACACATACTCTATGGAAACGTTTGGATTGAAGTGGTATGCGTATAACATGAATATCAAAAATGGTTATGCAGTCTGATTACATAAATATTTACTGTAGTCACAGTCGAAACTACAGTTTGGTTCCTTTTGCAAATTAGGCAGCGCCATTCTCTAACATTCCATAAAAGACACATTCTATTTTCCAAACTATTCATATAACGTCTCTCGTAGCGTTGTTATACAATAGCTTTCCAATATTAATAATAAATATGGAACAAAACTGAAATATTTCAATGTGCAAAATAAAAGTATACAAAGTGTTTTTGTACTTCTTTTACAGTTGCATAAAGAAGAGATATAGATTCTTACGTCACATTTCATTACCAATATTCCACATTCCAAGCTGTAAGAATGTCGAAGCACATCTGGGTCGACGTCTTGAAAATGTACATGCAAATTTAGGTTACATTCAGTTACTAAGGATTTTGTTCCGTGATAAGGGATTAAAACTTACTATGGATTTCATTTAAATTTAGAAAGACCCGGTCTGGTTAGGTTAGGTTAACGTTTTTTTCTCTGAAAGTTCGACTTTCCTGGCTGGTTTACTGTACTTGCAGCTGCAACTTTGAGTCACAATGCGACTTTGTTAAATCAAAGTAGTTAATTTGGAGGTTAAAATAATTCAGTAATAGTAGTTGTAGGAATTTAGTACTTTAATAATGAAAAATACAATTTTATTTCCATCTAGTATTAGCTAAATATGTGTTTGTCTTCAGTTACAGTATTCCATTAAAAACGTATAACACACACACACACACACACACACACACACACACACACACACACACACACACACACACACACACATATATATATATATATATATATATATATATATATATATATATAGTTCTACATATATACATATCATAAATTATAATACATATCATTCTACAGTGTATAATAAAACTTGGAACAAAATAATGATTTGTTTAAAAGTGGTTTTTTTATATAACGACCCGATAGTAATTTAAATAAGCGCAGCATACAAACGTCTCACGTCTTGGAAGCAAATTTCCAAAAATAATATTTTTACCTTAAACCCTTTTAAAAAGTGTAATTTCACCCTTATACAATCCTTACATATTAGTAATTTAAACTTAAAAATTATCTTGAAAACTCTAAAAACTCGACTGGACCGTCATTTATAGAATTTTAAAAGACTATAAAATTCAAAATACTAAATTATGTAGTATATAATTTGGCTAAGATAGTAAAATTAATTTTCAAAAACATTTAAGCCAATGAAGTGATGAATTATTAATGCTTATATTCCTATTCTTCCCGTCAGTGGTCTATCAGCTCACCTCACAAAGGCTACCGCGGTTTCGAAACTTTATAGTTTCATCTTCAGGATACAAAATGTTAAATCCCTCTGTCGAGGTCGTCACAAAGTCAAACAAAACTGCCAGTCCGGAATGTAACGATGTGCGAGTCGCGTGTGTAGCTTGGCCAAGCCGAATTAAATGACGAATATTTTAAATGTGTAATTGTGCTTAGTGTTTGTGAGGTACGTTTTAATGTTTTGTTTGACTTTGTGACGTCCTCGACAGAGGGATTTAACATTTTGTATGGCCTGAAGATGAAACTATAAAGTTTCGAAACCGCTGTAGCCTTTATGAGGTGAGTTGATAGACCACTGACGGGAAGAATAGGTATATAATCCTAATCATTTGAATATGTGGTCCGGTTGCTTTGTTACAATAATGAAATTATTAATGATTTGAATGGCCGCCATTGCAAACTGTTAAACGTATTTCGAAAACGAACTTGTTTAGGAAATTACAGAAATCGATTTCGGTTCCAAGTTCTAATCATATCGGAACATTTCGAATTTCAATGTTAGTCCATAGTTGTGAATGTTGAATATACTTCCTCACTCACATATGCAAACATGTGTGAGAGATAAAACACTTTCACGTAAAAACGTTTGTTTCAGTGTTCGCTTAAAACTAGATAACAAAATAATAAAAGTAAAAGAATAAATAGTACCAAAGAATAGACAATTTTTCTAATTTTCAATTAATATTTAAAATTAGTATTAAAATTTATTTAATGTTTTTAAATCGAACCATTAGGATCTGTTTAAATTTTCGTAATAAGTCATATGAATATTCGGGACTACGTCGGTGAATAAGTTTAAATTAAAAAAACTATTTATGAATAAAAATACTGAGTGGTCCAAAATATATTTGGATTTATTTTCGATTATATATTTAGGCTACTTTAAAGACATTATTTTTTAAGTTCAAGTTTAGCACAATCATTAAGTGCGCAAGTTCAGAGTCATAACAAAATGTCTCGAACACATTTCCCTGAGATAAATTTAATAAAAACCTTTAATCTAATGTGATTTTTGTTATTTAGGAGTTTTTTATGGAACTGATAAATGTGAAATTATAAATTAATATTTGCAATTTAATTTAAATGAAATCAATGGATTTTTTTAATTCACAGCTCCGAACAAACAAAACCCATGTATATATATATATATATATATATATATATATATATATATATATATATATATATATATATATATATATATATATATTAAATCAATGAATATACTGTTTTATATACACATGTTTGAAGTACGTAATATCCTTGGATACTAAGATATGTAATTTTGCACATTATTGATCATTTTAATTTAAACGTGTAAATTATGCTCTCTAAATCATTACTTTCGCAACTGCCATCATGTTTAGCACAACATCTGCTGCAGTACTTTCTAGGCTAAGCACACCCCCAGGGAACACACCCTTAATGCTTTCAACACATCTCATTTCTCCGCGCTTAAATCGCATTTCGGTGGAATTTACCGCCCAGCCTGGCCACGTGACCTGCGTGCAAGTGGCGCCATTGTTTCTTGCTTTTACCGCCTTTACTCTTCCGTAATTTACAATAACCTCTTTCAGCGAGTTCACTACACAATTTAAACGCCATTGATTCATTTTACTACGCAGAGAAAGTATATTTTGGGCGAAAATATATCTACTCGGAATCAATAGCAGTTTTCTGGTTGACTTCATGAAAGCGATTTTACACTTTTCTTTATTTAACCATAGCGGCATCAGATTGTCTTAGTATTTCCAGTTTTCAAATTACTTTTAAAATATTAAAAAGATCACTGGATACCGTCAATATCATTTTATTATTTTTAATTGCTGTATGTAAGCAGATTTTAATGCAGATTGGTGAATACTTAATTAAAAAAATGTAGTTAAAAAGATGAGTTTTTTAAAAATATATTATGTAAAATAATCGCTATTTTTCCTGAAAAACTATCTTGTCCTAGCAAATTACAAAATATATTTAAATGACAATTTTGAATGAAATATACATAAATTATCGTATTTTTAGAACACAAATTATTTTTCAAAAAAGAACTCTAACAACCGTTAGATTCATTTTTATTTTTTTTTAAATTTAAAATGCTAATATATTTTGTTGTAAATCTAATGCTACTTACTATGGTGAGAAATAATGTTAAAGAAAGCGTAAGAAAAAGTTATGATTTTTAAAATTTATTTTATTTTAAAAACAGTGAGATGGATTTTGCTAAGTAACGAACTGGTGGCTTCCACGGGATTTAGTAAAATCCCAGTTTCCTGCTTATGCTGATTCTCAGCACCCAGGTCCACTACTGCAAAATTCCAAGAATTATGAGTTTTATAAATTACATTTCGTTTAATTTCCATTCAAAGTTCCAATAGTTAAGGGAAAAAATGTCAACCCATACAGAGGCCAGGATGTGTAGATAAGGCAAAATTCAAACTGCAGGTCGCCAGGTATTCAGAGTTCCGTTACTAGAAGATAATCTGCCTTTGACATGGCAACTCTCGGCGTACCCTGTTCCACCTTAGCTTGGGAGGGAAGGCAGTAATTGTATAGATACTGTTATATTTGTACTGGCCAGCATCAATGCGTTACCGCCCTGCACCACGTGATGGCGCGTAAATCTGCTCTAGAATCATAACAAATCTCCAATCCCAAAAATCTTCGTAAGGAATGTGCGGTATGTGCTTTATTGATAAATATTACCTTTTTCCTTTATGTTAAGAATAGCATATTGTATATGAATATATTTCAATATGAACATATTGTAATAATATAAGTTTATATGATATTTTGAGGCTCAATTTTACAATCCAGCCACTCAATTTTACAATCTATCAAACTCACATTCTGCTGCAATTCACAACTGGTGAATTCCACGGGGTTTAGTACAATCCCAGTTTTCTCCTATGCAGATTCTCAGCACCCAGGTCTACTACTGCAAATTTCCAAGAATAATGATTTATTTTTCGTTTTTCCGAGTTTTATGATTTACAATTCGTTTAATTTCTACTCAAAGTCAAAATAATTAAGGGGAAAAATGTCAAACCACACATCGTGAATTTAGATAAGGCAAAATTCAAACTGCAGGTATCCAGAGTTCACTTACTAGAAGCTAAGCTTCCCTTGACATGGCAAATCTCGGCGTACCCTGTTCCACCTTAGCTTGGGAGGGAACGCAGTAATTGTATAGATACTGTTACATTTGTAGAGGACCTTGTGCGTTACCACCCTGCACCACGTATTGGCGCGTAAGTCCGCTTTAGAATCATAAAACATCTCCAATCCCAAAAATCTTCGTAAGGAATGTTTGGAATGTGTATTATTGATAAATATTACCTTTTTCCTTTATGTAAACTTCAGCATATTGCATATCAACAGTGGTACACATAATATTTGTTTATAAGATATTTTGAGGCTCAATTTTACAATCCAGCCTACCCAAAATTAAGATTAGTATTGAAAATAAAAATCATAATTTCGCATGTTAATAATTATATACATTAAAAGTATAGAATAAACCATCAAGATGTTACAGAAACATATTTTTTCTGACATTGCCTAACCTGCAGGCGCGAAGAAAGTAACTTATATTAAACTGTAACTTTGAAAATTAGTAGCTTGTAGCTGACAGTTTTCAAGCGGTTTAGTCTGTACTTGTTACATAATATCTTATGTATATATATATATATATATATATATATATATATATATATATATAGTTTGAGACTAAATTTACAACCCCTGGTGCCTAAATAAGATAAGAATAAATAAGATAGACTAAACCACTGGTTTATGTATATCTTGTCCTTCTAAAAGACACAGGAGTTATTTTTACTATATTCGTATATTTACATTTCTTACTACTCTTAAAAAGGAATAAGCATCTCGTGTTACTTTATCCTGTGGCCTGATGTTTAAGAACTCCAATTAGTAAGAGGATAAAGCGTTAGCGAACTACCATTTTTCAAATATTTTTGTAAACTGTAGGGTTACTTTACATAACAGCGGCTCGGTTGATATATTGTTTCAAATAGTTGTCAATAGTTTAGATGAAAGTTGACGAGGCAGGTCTAGGTACAAAAAAAGGACCGATTTGGTAAAGGGGTGATAAGAGATGGATAAAGCGATGAGAAATTATAGTTAATCAGAAGCAAAGTCATCATCAGTCAACGGCAGCAGGTAACGTTTAGTAACGGGTCTTAGTGCGTAGTCAACACTCATGTAATCCCACCTTTTCCAGGGTTTTTTGATATACCAAGAAAGCTCTTTTGATACATGGTCGTTAATAAGAAACAGATTCTTCGTTTTCAAATTGTGTTGTAGTTTTGTCCACTTTACTATTTTTTCTTCTTTTTTTGTAGCGTATATAGATACTCCATTCTCCAGTTTTTGCAGATGAATTGAAAGAAGCGCTAAAAAATTTCCAGTGTTTTAATCTGTCCATATAATCTGTTCATTGGATCAACCTCCGGAATAGCCGTGAGAGGCTGTCTAATCACGACGTGTCCAGGAGGTAGCACCAACAAATCATAAAGAAAATTTAAAAGTTTCCAATGGCCTTGCATCAACACAGCTTCGATTTTAGCAATTAAAGTTATGAGACTAATCAAACCATAAACTTGCCTTCTACTCTAGTAAAATGATTTTTCGCTCTTAACCCTCCCAGAGTCCTCCTGCTTGGGCAGGGGCTGCTGGAGGTAATGAGGGGAAATTAATTTATTTTCGATGGGAAACCTAGACATTAATTCCATGAAGTTGTTACCGGTAAATTCACAAGAGAAAGTAACACGAGATGCTTACTCCTTTTTAAGGGTGATAAGAAATGTAAATATACGAATATAGTAAAAATAACTCTTGTGCCTTTTAGAAGGACAAGATAAACATCAGCATATTCTATTTTAGGCACCAGGGGTTGTAAAATTTAACCTCAAACTGTATGTGTATATATATATATATATATATATATATATATATATATATATATATATAAATATATATATATATATATTTGCGTGTGTTTGTGTGTGTACGTGTGCAGTTTATACGTTTTTAAGGGCATATTGTTATATATATAACGACCATTCAAATCATCACTTCATTGGCTGTTTTTGAAAATTAATTTTACTATCTTAGCCAAATTATAAACTACATAATTTAGCATTTTGAATTTTATATATAGTCTTTTAAAATTTGACGGTGGTCCATCGAGTTTTTAGAGTTTTCAAGCTAATTTTTAAGTTTAAATTACTAATATGTAAGGATTGTAATGCTGTTTATAAGGGTGAAATTACACTTTTTAAAAAGGGTTTAAGGTAAAAATATTATTTTTAGAAATTTGCTTCCAAGACGTGAGACGTCTGTATGCTGCGCTTATTTAAATTACTATCGGGTCGTTATATAAAAAAACCACTTTTAAACAAATCATTATTTTGTTCCAAGTTTTATTATACATTGTAGTATATATATATATATATATATATATATATATATATATATATATTTATTTATTTATTTATGTGCGCGTGTGTGTGTGTGAGTGTATGTGTGAATACGTGCGCAGTTATACGTTTTTAATGGAATACTGTAACTGAAGCCAAACACAAATTTAGCTAATACTAGATGGAGATAAAGTTTTATTCATTATTAAAGTACTAAATTCCTACAACTACTATTACTGAATTATTGCAACGTCCAAATTCACTACTTTGATTTTGAAATAATGTCGCATTTTGACGCAAAGTTGATTCTGCAAGTGCCGTAAACCATCAGGAAAATTAAATCTCCAGAAAAAAGGAGTTAACCCTAACCTAACCAGACCGAATCTTTCTAAATTTGAATGAAATCCGTCGTACGTTTTAATCACGGAACAAAATCCTGAGTAACTGTATGCAACCTAAATTTGCATGTACATTTTCAAGACGTCGACCCAGATGTGCTTCGAGATTCTTACAGCTTGGAATGTGGAATATTGATAATGAAATGTGACGTAAGAATATATATCCCTTCTTTGTGCAACTGTAAAAGAAGTACAAAAACACTTTTTATACTTTTATTTTGCACATTGAAATATTTCAGTTTTGTTCCATATTTATTATTAATATTGGAAAGCTATTGTATAACAACGCTACGAGAGACGTTATATGAATAGTTTGGAAAATAGAATGTGTCTTTTATGGAATGTTAGAGAATGGCGCTGTTTAGTTTGCAAAATGAACCAAACTATATTTTCGACTGTGACTACAGTAAATATTTATGTAATCAGACTGCATAACCATTTTTGACATTCATGTTATAAGCATACCACTTCAATCCAAATGTTTCCGTAGAGTATGTGTCTGTTTTAATGGTTGATAATAACTTCTAACTATTTGAATAAAATAGTAATTTGAAAATTGCTAACTCCTTGCAGAATTATAGCAAACTGGTTCTAAACACTTTTTATTTTATTTATTTATTTTTTTTTTTTTTTAACGTCCAACTATTGTGCACACTTGGGCTAATGCAGACGTTGGGATGATTTATAGCGTATGAAAATGCCAAACCCTCAACGGGAATCGAACCCGGGTCCTCGGGGTGAAAGCCTAGTACGCTATCCACTAGGCCACCGAGGCGGACTTTTTAAGAAATTAGTCACATTTTTCTACAAATAATGAAGTTAAATGGCTCTAATCGCTGACGCTTATTTTAAACTGATTTTTGTATATTTTCACTATTCGATTTAACAAGTTATTAGTATAAAAAAATGAAACTGAGATTGTTTTGATAATTTAAATTACTTAGATTTTATGATTCAAACAAAAATTTTTAATCTGGTCATTTATCATTAGTTTAAACATCTTTATTTGCTCTAGAGATGTTGTTATTTCATTGAGTGTACATCTGCTGCATTTCCTGGCTTCAAACATGTTATATTTGTTGACGCGTTTCGGCAATCTTCCATTATCGAAACGTTTTACAATACTGCCCACCCCCAAATCTAACTTCCTTTTGTCACGTCAGCGAGATACCTTTGTGCCGGTTTATTTTTTTTTTTGTATTTTTTAGTTTGAACGTGAATAATTTTGCATAGGTTACCTGGACCCAGCATGAGAATACTGAATGATTTGATACAGAGCATGCGATATTGGCAATTTGTAACTGTGCGACCATGCTGTTCCCTGGAACTTATTGATACATTTATATTTATGTGTTATGAATATAATACTTCAATATGAGTACATCCTAGTGTTATGGCTTCAGCAAAATGCATATAAATAAATATTACACTATATGATAAATAATTGTGTCGTACAACTTGTAAACACAATATATTGTTTTCCAGTTCAAAATTTAAACTCTTAAAGACAAAACACTGTAATCTATTCCAGAACTATTCTCTTTCTAGTCAAGCGTGCTACATCAGATGTTGGTATGTTGTTGTTTTAGATAAAGTTCAGCAGCCTTCCAGTCTTTACTCAAAGACAAACCAGGTGTTCCTTTAAACTATATTGGCGCATATACTTTACATTCTTTACAGTGAAAGTTAACTGTCATCTATTTCAGTCTTATTTAGTTTTGTGCAATTTCACCTTGCAATAATCCGTGAACGAAAGACCTTTTCTATAGAAACTTGGAGACAATTCATGTAAAAAAATTTACGAAATATTTTTAAAAATATTATGTTTTAGGGTTGGTTATGATGTTGGAATTTACACGACGTATGTCAATGTCATGTTGCACATAATAGCACATTTAGCGCGTTTCGTGCTATTGTATATAATAGCACTACTTCTACAGCTGATTTTGCAAAACAGCTGTTGCTTCAATATCACTTGGTTTGAGGATATGCTGAAAATTCAATTTCTTAATAAAACGGACAATAAAATTATTAACAATATGTTTTAAATAAAAAACAATGATTAAGAAAAACTATTGAAAAATAAATTAAAACGAAAAATTGAAATTAACGATGAAAATTTTACAATTAATAAAAGTTATGAATGAAGAGCAACGGCAACTAATTAATAACAAAAACGAGGAATCGAGAAAAACATGATACATGATTTATATTTTTTGATTCGGTAACAGAATTTTGTTCAATGTAAAATATGAAATTTAAAATAAACATGGTGCTACAGCGTTACCTTATCTGTTTACATTTAATTAAATTATTTTAAATATCTTTAATACGTATTTAAAATAAGTTGAAAATCAAAACAAACCATCTCATATATAATAAATCAATTACGCAAAAGCACATCTAGAAAAGCACATCGGCCTAATTTCTAAAAATCGATTAATTACACATTTTCACAAATATTGAACCGGTGAATTTCGTTTTTCGTTTTCTCTATTCACTTTGAATTATTTATAAGCTACTTATTATGCATTTCAAATCGGTTTAAGTGACATTACGTACACATTTTCCTTCAAAATACTCGAGTTTTAGCAATAAAAACAAAGCGTATTTGTCGCTAATAAAAAATGATTTTAAAGCTATCAATAAAATCCTTAAAACAGCTCTGTTTTGACGAAATTGCTTTGTTTCATGTAAGTACGAATTTAGTTTTAATACTTAAATATTTACAGTAATTGTGCCAAAGGTTGACATACAAAATAATAATTTTAATTAGCCTAAATAAAAATTTGAAAATAAATTAGAATTTAAATAAAACTACATTCTTGTCTTTACTCTCTCAAACGTATTTTCTAAATTTAAAATTGGTTATGAGATATAGTCATGAATATTCATACAACCTACAACATAAATTTAAACAAAATCTATTTGTTCAATTTTAAAAATTAATGTAAATATTTATACGTACTTTAAATAGGCCTATTAATTGAAAATTAAAAGGTTGTGTATTACATATTGAAACACTTCATTCTGTTTTACTTTTTTTATATCTAAGACTACTTCTAATCGAATACAGAAAAAGACGTTTAATGTAAAAATTTTTGATCTCTCATATTCTTTTAAAGATTGAAGATTTTACTTTGTTCAAAGAACAGCTGCCATATAATAAAAAAAAATGACATAACCTAATTATCGTATTAAAAGATCAAATTGAATCTTCAATTACAATTTTTCAACCTATCATAAAACATTCTGAATAAGAACTATTTTATAAAACCAGAAAATAAACCCCAAAATCAAAGAAATAAATTGGAAATTCTCTCCTCCAATTAAATTTAATGGATGAACATAACAGGGTTACATAAATATCCAGCGGAAGTGGATATACCAGTTTTGGTTAACGATTCGTTCAAACTTTAATTAAAAGGTAATAACAAAGCGGTTGCTGCATTCGAACAGAATAAACTAATTCTAAATCAGTTTTCATTTGGCAAAACGGAAAATATGTACAATATAGATAAACAGGTTTCGCACGCGTATGTATATTGAAGTTTTAATTTTGATTGAACTGTTGATGGCATCTGTAGATAATTTTATGTCACTGAATTTTCCTATTATTAAGCGAAATCCCATTGGGAAAAAGCTTTCAGGGCTGCCATCTTGATAAGACCCAGAACCTTCACTAAGAAATCGGAGCTTGTCTTAAACATTAGGCTACAGTGGACAGTAACAAAAGATGTTTATTCCGTTTTGAGAGCAATAAGAGATGTAATATGTACGATAAAAATAACATATGTGTACTTTATAAAAACAAGATAAACATATACATTATACTTGAAACAGAAGGATTGTAAAAATCAGCCTTAAACTGTATATAAGATATGATGTAAGAGATACATACAAAACTACTTGCAAATCTGACAGCTACAGGCTACTAATTTTTGAAATTATTGTGCAATATAATAATTAATTTTATTAATAAAAACTGGTCTATACTTTTAATGTTTTTATATAAAATTACAATTTTAATATACGTAATTAAGACTTTTTTTCCCAGCAAAATATACAAATTGTGGACAAAATGTTATTGTATACGAATAACATACACGTCAAATGTACACCAGCTTGTTAGACAACAATGTGAATTCCATCGTTACTAAATATGATTTACAATGAAAACAAATATTATATGACTTATGGTAATAAAATATGTTGATAATACGTTCCATCTCCAAGTCGAGTTATCTACTGAAGTGAATTATCTGATTTATTTCATATATGAAATAAATTCCAATTATATTCATGCTGTGGTATAAGATTCAACGGCACCGTGAATGAAATGAACGTGTTATTTACTGAATTTAACGCTAACAACTTCGTGGAATTGATGTCTAGGTTTTCCATCGAAAATAAATTAATTTCCTCTCCTTACCTCCAGCAGCAACTTCCCAAGCAGGAGGACTCTGGGAGGGTTAAGAGCGAAAAATCGTTTTACTAGAGTAGAAGGCAAGTTTATGGTTTGATAAGTCCAATAACTTTAGTGACTAAAATCGAAGCTGCGTTGATTAAAGGCCATTAGAAGCTCTTTTTAATATTGTTTATGATTTGATGGTGCTAACTCCTGGACATGTAGTGAGAGGCTGGACGCAGCCTCTCACTGCTATTCCGGAGGTTGAACCAACGAACGTATCTTCTGATATGGACAGATCAAAAACAGGAAATTTTTCCAGCGCTTCTTTTAATTCATCTGAAAAAACTGGAGAATGGAGTACTTATATACGGTACAAATCAAAAGAAGAAAAATAATAAAGTGGACAAAACCACAACACTTTTTGAAAACGAAGAATCTATATCTTATAAACGACCCTCTATATCAGCTTTCTTCTTATATCAAAAAACCCCGGTAACGATGGGATTACATGAGTGGTAACTACGCACTAAGACCCGTTACTAAACGTTACTGGCTTCCATTGACTGACGATCACTTTGCTTCTTATTAACTAAAATTTCTGATCGCTTTATCTATCTTTTATCTCCTCTTTACCTTCGCGGTCATTTTTTGGTACCTAGACCTGCCACGTCAACCTGACGTCTTTCTTTCATCTAAACTATTGACAACTATTTGAAACAGTGTATCAATGTAAACAATGTAAAAGCTTCTGTTACGTAAAGTAACCCTACAGTTTACAAAAACATTTCAACAATGGTAGTTCGCTAACGCTTTATCCTCCTACTAATCGGAGATCTTAAACATCAGGCTACAGAAGAAAGTAACACGAGATGCTTATTCCTTTTTAAGAGTAGTAAGAAATGTAAATATACGAATATAGTACAAATAACTCTTGTGTCTTTTAGAAGGACAAGATAAACACAGGCATATTCTATTTTAGGCTCCAGTGGTTGTAAAATATAACCTCAAACTATAGGTATATATATATATATATATATATATATATATATATATATATAATATATATATATATATATATATATATATATATAAAATAATATATATATATATATATATATATATATGATGTAAGAAGTACAGACTAAACCGCACGAAAAACTGTCATCTACAAGCTACTAATTTTCAAAGTTACGGTTCAATATTAGCTACTTTCTTTGCGCCTGCAAGTTAGGCAATTTCAAAATATAAGAAATTTCTGTAACATCTTGATGCTTTATTCTATACTTTTAATGCTTATATATAAAATTATTATCATACAATATCTTGATACTTATTATTTACGATATAGACATCTTAATTTTGGGTAGGTTTAATTGTAAAATTGAGCCGCAAAATATCTTATAAACATATATTATTACAATATATTCATTTTGTAATATATATTCATATTGTAATATATGTTCATATTGCAATATATTCATATACAATATGCTATTATTTACATAAAGGAAAAAGGTAATATTTATCAATAAAACACATACCGCACATTCCTTACGAAGATTTTTGGGTTTGGAAGATGTGTTGTGATTCTAGAGCGGAATTACGCGCCATCACGTGGTGCAGGGATGGTAGCGCATTGATGCTGGCCTGTACAAATATAACAGTATCTATAAAACAGTATCTATAACTGCCTTTCCTCCCAAGCTAAGGTGGAACAGTTTACGCCGAGAGTTGCCATGTCAAAGGCAGATTAGCTTCTAGTAACTGAACTCTGAATACCTGGCGACCTGAAGTTTGAATTTTGCCTTATCTAAACATCCTAGCCTCTGTATGGGTTGATATTTTTTCCCTTAACTATTGGAACTTTGAATGGAAATTAAATGAAATGTAATTTATAAAACTCATAATTCTTGGAATTTTGCAGTAGTGGACCTGGGTGCTGAGAATCAGCATAAGCAGAAAACTGTTTTACTAAATCCTGTGGAATCCACCAGTTCGTTACTTAGCAAAATCCATCTCACTGTTTTTAAAATAAAATAAATTTTAAAAATTATAACTTTTCTTACGACAGAACATCACAAGGGTCAGCGTATGGCTGCATCGTTGTCATTTCTGGACGCTTACGACAAAGATGGTGAATCATTTCTTGATCGCATCGTAACGGGAGATGAGACTTGGGTTAAGCACGTTACCTGTGAGACAAAACTACAGTCTATGGAGTGGGGGCACACAAATTCCCCAAAAAACCGAGGAAATGTTTGCAAACCCTGTCAGCAAGGAAGATCATGGCGACCGTTTTTGGGACAGGAAAGGTGTTCTTCTGGTTGACTTCCTAGAACGTGAAGCAACCATAAACTCAGAAAGGTATTGCCAAACATTACGAAACTTAAGACGAGCTATCCAGAACAAGCGGAGAGGAAAAATGAGTGCAAAAGTGTTGTTTTTGCACGACAATGCCCGCCCTCACACGGCAAATCGAACAAAAGACGTCTTGACGGCCTTCAAGTGGGAGATTTTCCTCATCCACCCTACAGTCCGGACCTGGCACCTAGTGATTTCCACTTATTCCCGAAGATGAAGACTTGGCTTGCAACACAGCGCTTCGATGACGACGCAGATCTCCGCGCGGGCGTGACTGACAGGCTGGCGTCACAGGCGGCGGAATTCTACGACACGGGAATTTCAAAGCTAGTTCACCGATATGACAAATGTCTAAATTTGTTTGGCGATTATGTCGAAAAATAGTATTTTAGTTCCTCTTTCAAATGTATATAATAAAATTTTTTTCCTGTACTTAGTTTTTTTTTTATCCAAAAACGTAATCTACTTTCTGAATAGCCCTCGTATGATGTAAGAAGTACAGACTAAACCGCACGAAAAGCTGTCAGCTACAAGCTACTAATTTTCAAAGTTACGGTTCAATATAAGCTACTTTCTTTACGCCTGCAAGTTAGGCAATTTTAAATTATAATAAATTTCTGTAACATCTTGATGCTTTATTCTATACTATTAATGCTTATATATAAAATTATTATCATATAATATCTTGATACTTATTATTTACGATATAGACATCTTAATTTTGGGTAGGTTTAATTGTAAAATTGAGCCTCAAAATATCTTATAAACATATATTATTACAATATGTTCATATTGTAATATATGTTCATATTGCAATATATTCATATACAATATGCTATTAATTATATAAAGGAAAAAGGTAATATTTATCAATAAAATACATACCGCACATTCCTTACGAAGATTTTTGGGTTTGGAAGATGTGTTGTGATTCTAGAGCGGAATTACGCGCCATCACGTGGTGCAGGGATGGTAACGCATTCATGCTGACCTGTACAAATATAACAGTATCTATAACTGCCTTTCCTCCCAAGCTAAGGTGGAACAGTTTACGCCGAGAGTTGCCATGTCAAAGGCAGATTAGCTTCTAGTAACGGAACTCTGAATACCTGGCGACCTGCAGTTTGAATTTTGCCTTATCTACACATCCTGGCCTCTGTATGGGTTGACATTTTTTCCCTTAACTATTGGAACTTTGAATGGAAATTAAACGAAATGTAATTTATAAAACTCATAATTCTTGGAATTTTGCAGTAGTGGACCTGGGTGCTGAGAATCAGCATAAGCAGGAAACTGGGATTTTACTAAATCCCGTGGAATCCACCAGTTCGTTACTTAGCAAAATCCATCTCACTGTTTTTAAAATAAAATAAATTTTAAAAATCATAACTTTTTCTTACGCTTTCTTTAACATTATTTCTCACCATAGTAAGTAGCATTAGATTTACAACAAAATATATTAGCATTTTAAATTTAAAAAATATGAAAATGAATCTGACGGTTGTTAGGGTTTTTTTTGAAAAATAATTTGTGTTCTAAGAATACGATAATTTATGTAAGTTATATAGACAATTATTGTAAACTTTGCTAGATTTAGTGTTAGACTTAGCTATATTTAATGCTGACAATTTAGCTTTTAACACAGTAAGCATTTTCATGTACCTAGAGAAGAAAAGAGCAGAAGCTCAGTGTGAATCGAGGTCTCACTCAGTTCGCATCTCAATACATATGAGACGAACTTGAATAATTATTATAAGTTTTAAGTGGATATTAAAGTCTTATTTTAATTATTAAAAAAGTTGTTTTTTAAAAAGCGACGACCCCGAAACCATACCATAACTGGCGCAGTCGGTAGGACACTTCGGGAAAATTAGTGCATATAATTTTTCTTTAGTTTCAACTGTTAACCGAAGTGTCGAACAAAAGACGAACCGTTTAATTTAATAAGTGCATATTACTAAATTAAACACAACCAACCGGCAAAGTGAATATTTGCAACCGTAGAGTGAACATCTACATCCGAACCAAAGTGAAGTGAAAAAATTGTGTAAAAGTTCAGTGCATCACGCAATGAGCATAGAGTTTTGGATTTTGTAAGTAATACAAAGAAGAATAACCTTTGTGAATCTGTATACAATATCCTTAGTTATTTATAACATTTTAACTTAAATAATTAAATTAAATTTTTTACAATGGCAACTCCTGTTTTAAAGAAGGAATATCTAGATATGATTCCGGAATATTCTGGAGAACCTACAATGTTAAATAGATTCATATCAATTTGTGACAAAATAGTTGCTAAATTTTATGTAGCTAGTAATCCCGAAGACTTTCAAAATGAATATTTGATGTCAACGATTTTAGCTAAGTTAAAAGGATCTGCTTTAGAATTAGTTGTAAGTTCTAATAGTTATGCTTGGTTAGATGTAAGGAAAACACTTTTATCTTGTTATTCAGACAAAAGAGATTGCTTTACATTAAATCTCGAAATGGCTGAACTAAAACAAGAAGTCAATGAATCACCATTTAAATTCTATGACCGAATACAAAAATTGTTAAACCTGCAAATAGCATATTTTGTAAATAAAGAAGTAGGCAACCATTTGGTACTATGCGAGTATGTCCAAAAATTAGCTTTACGAGTTTTATTAAGAGGGCTACAGGAACCATTAGGTTCTCTTATGAGAACGAAAAATCCCACAACTTTGGGTGAGGCACTTAACATGCTTACAAACGATTTCCAGTTTAAAAAAACGGATTATTCCAAACAAACCGTTCCAACATTCCACCAAAAACCAATATATGCCAATCCGTAAACCAATACCTAACCATCAGTCTCAACAAAACCCTTACAAACAATTGCATCAACCACCACAACCCAATTCTAACTATGGACACAGACAACCTTACAATCAGACACAAAAACATTTCGTAACTAATTATACTCCAAAAGCAGATCAAAGTTATCGACCCACGCCAATGAGCATTTCGACTAGACAAACGGGCACCGCGATTAGACAAAATAAGTTATACCAGATGACCAGCAAGCAGGTTGACCAAGAAAGCGATGACCACGCGATGTACGAACTGACGAGGCAAATACCTAATATTTCCTTATCAGACCAGGATGTAACAGACGAGAACTCGGGAGAACAATGTTTTGACTACAACCACACTGACGAAGACTGTGAAGATAACCACTTAATCTCACAATCCGAAGAGAATAATTTTTTTAGAGATGACCAACTCAGGAACCGATTTTCGATAATGAATCTGAGGAGTGATAACAATCACTTACCTTTTATATATGATCCGAATACTAACTTTAAAATATTAATCGACACAGGTAGTACACGATCTTTTATAAGAAAATCATTAGGCCTAGAATGTTTTAAAACAAGTATAATTAAAGAACCCTTTGAAGTAACCACTGCACATGGCGTTTCAAGAGAAAACTTTAGTTGTAAACTACCTTTGTTATTTAAAAAGGCAATGAAATTTTACCTTTTTGACTTCCATAAACAATTTGATCTATTGCTAGGTTTGGATAACATTAAGGATTTGGGAATACATTTAGATTTTATAAATAATAAGCTAATCTTGTGTGGTAAGAAGATTCCTATTCATTATTTTAACACGGAAGAAGACGTATAAAAAAAAGAACAGACTCTGTTAAACAACAAATTTCAAGTTACATAGTACAAGCTAGAACCAGTCAAATTATGAAAATTTCGGTAAATAATATAAATAATGGTGAAGGAGTGTTAGCATATAAACAAATAAATGGGTTAGAAATTCCTCAATGTTTAGTAACAGTACGTAACGGCGAAGCTCTTTGTCCTATTACTAACAACACAACAAGAAATATTAAACTGACTATAAATGAAAGATTTAAATTAGAACCCCTAAGTAATTACAATATTTATGAACCAAAAACATTGGACAATAGAATTAATTTTAATATGACTGATTACAAAAGTCGAAAAAATATTTTTGATTTGTCAAAAATTAGAGTAGAACACATGAATTCGGAAGAAAAAATTGCCATTACTAAATTAGTACAAGAGTACGCAGATATTTTTCATGTTGACGGAAATAACTTGACCTTCACTAATCAAATAAAACATATAATTCGAACCACAGACGAAATTCCCGTATATTCTAAAAACTACAGATATCCAGAAATTTATAAAAACGAAGTTAACAAACAAATTGATGATATGCTGAATCAGGAATTATTCAACCTTCTCAATCCCGTGGAACTCTCCAGTTTGGATTGTACCCAAAAAGCAGGACGCCTCCGGTAAACAAAAATTTCGACTAGTAATAGACTTCAGAGGCCTAAACTCAAAAACAATTGATGACCGATTTCCTTTACCGAACATAACAGATATTTTAGACAAATTAGGACGATCTCAATATTTCTCGACATTGGACTTAGCTTCAGGATTTCACCAAGTGGAAATGGACCCAGACAGTGTAGAAAAAACAGCATTTTCAACAGAAACCGGACATTACGAATTCTTAAGAATGCCTTTTGGTCTAAAAAACAGTCCTCCCACATTTCAGAGAATTATGAACAATGTTTTAAGGGGAATTCAAAATGAAACATGCCTAGTATATTTAGATGACGTCATAATTTATTCGACCAGTCTCCAAGAACACATACAAAGACTTAGGGAAGTTTTTGACAGACTAAGAAAAGCAAATTTTAAAATTCAGTTAGACAAAACCGAATTTCTTAGAAAAGAAGTAGCGTATTTAGGTCACTTAGTAACAGCAGAAGGTGTCAAACCAAATCCAGATAAAGTGAAAGCAATTAAAAACTACCCAATTCCAAAAACCACCAAACAAATTAAGGGATTTTTAGGTCTATTGGGATACTATAGAAAATTTATTAAAAATTTTGCTGGAATTACTAAACCTTTTACAAACTGTTTGAAAAAAGGTGCAACAATCAAAATAGACGATCCAAATTATATAAATTGTTTTGAAACTTGCAAGAATATATTATCTAATGAACCTTTGTTACAATATCCAGATTTTGAAAAAGAATTTAATTTAACTACGGATGCTAGTAATTTTGCGATCGGAGCAGTGCTTAGCCAAAATAAAAACGGAGCTGATTTACCTATAGCCTATGCGAGTCGAACATTAAGTGATAGCGAAGTCAATTATTCGGCGATAGAAAAGGAATTACTTGCTATAGTATGGGCAACTAAATATTTTCGGCCCTATATCTACGGAAGAAAATTCAAAATTTATTCGGACCATAAACCTTTACAATGGCTTTTTTCAGTCAAAGAACCAAATTCTAAACTTCTTCGGTGGAGACTTAAATTAGAAGAATACGATTACCAAATAGTGTATAAAAAGGGCAAGTTAAATCAAAACGCTGACGCACTTTCTAGAATACAACTAAACGTTAGCGATACCAGTCCAGTGAACTCAGGATCAACGACCGATCAAGACATTCAGCAAACGGTAGCAGAATCAGTAAACTTATATTTTCCGGAATTAGACGAAGGACTTCCAGAAGTAGACGATGCTCAATCGATGTTAGCCAACATAGATGAAACGGAAGATATCTTAGTCGACTTGGCAGCAGCAGAAGATAACGCTGAAGATAACGACCAGACGTTACATTCAAATTATGAAGGTAACACAGTGATTGAAATGCCAATTTTGGATGAACCTGTTAATTTTGGAAAAAACCAGATAATAATATCTCTTGTAAACTATAACCCCAAAAAAGTAAAAATACAAAAATTATTTAACAACAGTAAAACAAGATTCATTGTAGAGATATCTAAAAATAATTTCGATAATGATGCCGTAAATTTTGTAAAACAATATTTAATACCAAATATAAAATATAGTATATACTTTGAAAACGATATTTATGAAAAATTTGCAACTTGCATAGCCAGACATTTTAAAAATTCGCAACTATGGTTAATTAAATGCACCACAAAATTAGTGGACATAACCGATGAAGAAGAGGTTCAGGAAATCATAAAAAATTATCACGTAGGGAAAACCAATCATCGTGGAATTCAGGAAACATACGAACAAATAAAAAGGAGATATTATTGGCCAAATATAAAAAATCATATTCAAAATTTCGTAAACAACTGTGACATTTGCTTAAAAACAAAGTACGAGAGGATACCCTTAAAGCTAGAAATGAATTTAACACCAACAGCTACGAGACCACTACAGATAATGCACGTGGACAGTATTACGCTTGATAAGCAAAAGTTTCTAAGCATTGTTGATAGCTTCTCTAGATATGCGCAGATGTATTGTATTGCAGGTGCACAGGCTGTCGAAATAGTCAGCAAATTCTTGGATTTCTTTTCTCATCATGGCATACCAGAAGTTATAGTAGCAGATAACGGCGTGGAATTTAATAACAGGTTAGTAAAAGAAATGATGGATTTACACAAAATAAAAATTCATTTCATAAGCACACAACATCCACCATCGAATGGGATGGGAGAAAGATTACATTCTACACTAATAGAACATATAAGATTATTAAACAACCAATCTGAATTTAAAAATGAAACAATAAAAATAAAGTAAAATATGCAATAATCGCCTACAACAACAGTATACATTCTGTAACGAAATTAACTCCGTTTGAAATTTTAAATGGACACATAAATTCCAATTCACTTTTAGATATTGACGTTGAGAGACAAGTTATGAATGATTACGTTGCCACCCACAAAGAAAGGACACAAAGATTGTATGAGATTATTAGAGAAACAAACCAAAATACAAAGGAAAATATTTTAACTAAAAGGAATGTCAATAGAGAATTAGTACCCGAAATTCCATCTGATGTTTATGTCAAAACTGTACAGAAACAAAATAAAACTAAAAACAAATATAATAAAGAAGAAGTTACTTCAGTAAACGCGGAATTAAAAACGGCAAAAATTAAAGGAGACACCTAACACCAAACAAAAAATCCATCTATCAAAAATTAAAAGACCAAGGAAAATCAGTAAAATTCCAAAATCTAATGATCCTTTTATAAATCCTGTTCCTCCAGGGAGTAATTAAAGATAAGCTAGAGATAATTTATGTAGAAAATAAAGTTAATATTAAGAAAACTAGGTATACTTCAACCAAGTATAATTTCCACAAAATAATTGTTCAGTGAAATATATAAAAAAAAAAAAAAAAAAAAATCATCAGTTCTATAATAATAAATTACCATTAGAGCCAAAAATAGAAAATATGTGGGCATTTGAAAGTGTAATAGACGTAAGTTGTAAAATTAGAGCTAAAGAAATAGTATATTTGCTGAAATTGCTTATTGTAGATGAAACAGACTATAATATTTATAAGTTGTTATCTGTACCAACCAAATATGAATCAGGATATATAACTGTAATTCCTAGAGTAAAATATATGTTAATGTCTAAATCTAAGTTAGGTAAGGTTAAACTCTTAGGTTTAAACAGTAATTGTAAGAACAAAATTCATTCAAAATCTCTATGCTCATTGGAACAAATAACTAATCATAATCTTGATTGTGAAACATCTATAATACAATCCGGCAAGACGGACAGCTGCAAATATACTGCATTGGAGATTCCTGAAAATTTAATAATATGGATTCCTGAAATGAACCAATATTTGGCAATTTTACCTCAAAAGGAAACTACAGCAACTACACTTCGAGGGATCTACTTAATCAGTCCCAACAATGATTCAATTCTTTATCAAGATAAACAATTGTATCATTTAATTTAGACGCTATATCAAAAATTCAACAACATTCAGTTATTACAACAAAAATCAGCATTTGGACCATCATCATATTCGGAAGTCTTCTCCTGGTGATTATTTATATTGTGTTTAAAAGATTTTCGGGAAAAGACCAACGTCAACCCAGCACTCAACCACCCCCGGAAGTTTTGTTTATGGATGGAGGAGTTATATAGACAATTATTGTAAACTTTGCTAGATTTAGTGTTAGACTTAGCTTTAATGCTGACAAAATAGCTTTTAACACAGTAAGCATTTTCATGTACCTAGAGAAGAAAAGAGCAGAAGCTCAGTGTGAATCGAGGTCTCACTCAGTTCGCATCTCAATACATATGAGACGAACTTGAATAATTATTATAAGTTTTAAGTGGATATTAAAGTCTTATTTTAATTATTAAAAAGTTGTTTTTTTAAAAGCGACGTCCCATATATTATATATATATATATATATATATATATATATATATATATATATATGTATAAGATATGATGTGACGAAACCATACCATAACTTGTATATATCATTCAAAATTCGCATTTAAATATATTTTGAAATTTGCTACGACAAGATAGTTTTTCAGGAAAAATAGCGATTATTTTACATAATATGTTTTTAAAAAACTCATCTTTTTAACTACATTTTTTTAATTAAGTATTCACTAATCTGCATTAAAATCTGCTTACATATTGCAATTAAAAATAATAAAATTATATTGACGGTGTTCAGTGAGCTTTGTAATATTTTAAAAGTAAATTGAAAACTGGAAATACTAAGACAATCTGATGCCGCTATGGTTAAATTAAGAAAAGTGTAAACTAGCTTTCGTGAAGTCAATCAGAAAACTGCTATTGATTCCGAGTAGATATATTTTCGCCCAAAATATACTTTCACTGTGTTGTAAAATCAGACGAATAAAATGATTCAATGGCGTTTAAATTGTGTAGTGAACTCGCTGAAAGAGGTTATTGTAAATTACGGAAGAGTAAAGGCGGAAAAAGCAAGAAACAATGGCGCCACTTGCACGCAGGTCACGTGGCCAGGCTGGGCGGTAAATTCCACCGAAATGCGATTTAAGCGCGGAAAATGAGATGTGTTGAAAGCATTAAGGGTGTGTTCCCTGGGGGTGTGCTTAGCCTAGAACGTACTGCAGCAGATGTTGTGCTAAACATGATGGCAGTTGCGAAAGTAATGATTTAGAGAGCATAATTTACACGTTTAAATTAAAATAATCAATAATGTGCAAAATTTCATATCTTAGTATCCAAGGATATTACGTACTTCAAACATGTGTATATAAGACACTATATTCAATGATTTAAAGTATATATATATATATATATATATATATATATATATATATATATATATATATATATACATGGGTTTTGTTTGTTCGAAGCTGTGAATTAAACAAATCCATCGGTTTCATTTAAATTAAATTGTAAATATTAATTTATAATTTAACATATATCAGTTTCATAAAAACACTCCTAAAAAAACAAAAATCACAGTACATTAACGGTTTTGATTAAATTTATTTCGGGGACTTGTGTTGGAGGTATTTTGTTATGACTCTGAACTTGTGCACCTAAGTTATGAATATAAAGTGATTGTGCCAAACTTGAACTTAAAAAATAATATCTTTAGAGTAGCCTAAATATATAAGCGAAAATAAATCCAAATATATTTTGGACCACTCAGTATTTTTACTGAAAATATGTACAATAGAGATAAACAGGTTTCGCACGCGTATGGATATTAAAATTTAATTTTGATTGAACTGTTGATAAGCCACCATAGATAATTTTATGTCATTGAATTTACCCAATATTAAGCGAATGCCCATTGGGAAAAAGATTTCGGGGTTGCCATCTTGATAAGACCCAGAACCTTCACTAAGAAATCGGAGCTTGTCTTAAACATTAGGCTACTGGGGAACGTAACAGGAGATGCTTATTCCGTTTTGAAAGAAATAAGAGATGTAATATATACGATAAAAATAACATATGTGTACTTTAGAAATAAAAGATAAACATATATGTTATACTTTAGACAGAAGGATTGTAAAATCCAGCCTTAAACTGTATATATAAGATATGATGTAACAGATACATACAAAACTGCTTGCAAATCTGACAGTTACAGGCTAATAATTTTTCAAATTACAGTGTAATATAATACTTAATTTTATTAATAAAAACTTATATATACTTTCAATGTTTGTACATAAAATTACAGTTTTATTATACGTAATTAAGACGTTTGTTCACAGCAAAATATACAAATTATTGACAGGCTGGAGTGTAGAAATGAGCTTCAAAATTTGATCACAAAAATATATTGTGCTATTATTGGATATGCACTGTTTTATAGTTTATGTAAAGAAAAACTGTTCAGTATTGCACCAACAATTATACACAAAATAGAAGTAAACTCAGTATGTTGAGGACAAGTACATTTTACACAATAATTAAAACCTAATATTCAGTTCGTGTTAAAGAAGTTATTGTGATATTACCTGAACTAATATGAAGAACACAAGTAATTAGATTAGTTTATGAGCCAATAAAGAACATTTTAAAATGACTTAAAATAATAGTAAGCTTGTTTTAAACATTAGAAAACATTTCTTACAAAGTGTAAGTATGGTACTTAATCATATGTTCTGCTTGGTACGATACGAATCATATTATAAACTACTTTGCTAGTACGATAATTTTATTGCTATGATATAAGTACTTTTCTTCCAATACCAAGTAAGGGTTGAAAAAAAGTATCAATAAGCAAGAGTACTTGGTATCGAAATGAAAAATCGCCAGTATTTACTAGTATGGAAACAAGCCTAAACATATATTTATATACTCTAAAAATTACTAATCTCTAATATGATTAAACCGAATTTACGGTATTGAACTCAGGACTTGTATCGAAGAGTTCAAAATATCAAGAGTATTAATAAGTTCCAAAATATCGAAACATAGTAAACGGTCTGTAGTACTTTAAAAATAATGACTTAAGCAGAAACTCCAAGGTGGCTTTCATCTAAGAAGTTGTAAAACATAAATAACTAACGCATGTTTAACGGCTGTAGCAGCACAACTGACAAGTAAGATCAATTTTAGACGATTTAAATGTAACAAGGAGTTTAAAAAGATAAAGGCTTTTTACTTTGTACTGTAGGCAATAATGTTTTGTAATGTTTATTGATTTGCTGCGAGTAGCCATTGGGTACGTAACCCATAAAAAGCTAATAAAAGGTAATAAAGTTACTAGATGTAATAAATCAAAAGTAATGCAAATAATGATAAAAAACTATACTCCTGCAGGTTAGTCAACGTGTGTATTCATATAATTGTAACCTCTCAATGATTTATTCTGTACTTTTTAGAACAATAAGATAAATTATGTGTATGATTTATAAAATTTTTTAAGCATTCAACTTTATTTTGGAAAGGTTTGATTACAAGTCGAGCCTCAATTTAAATTACAGATATGAAGTTAGTGATTTAATAAAACAGAGGGTTACGCACTCAGCTACTACTCACAAATAACATTACTATTACTTATACGAATGGTGTACACGTCAAATGTACACCAGCTTGTTAGACAACAATGTGAATTCCATCGTTACTAAATATGAATTACAATAAAAACAAGTGTTCTGACGTATGGTAATAAAATATGTTGAAAATACGTTCCATCTCCAAGTCGACTTATCTACTGAAGTGTATTATCTGATTTATTTCACATATGGAATAAATTACACTTATATTCAGGCTGTGGTACCAATTTCAACGGCACCGTGAATGAAATTAACGTGTTATTTACTGAATTTACCGCTAACAACTTCGTGGAATTGATGTCTAGGTTTCCCATCGAAAATAAATAATTTCCCCTCCTTATCTCAAGTAGCCCCTTCTCAAGTAGTAGGACTCTGGGATGAAGCAGTTAAGAAAGAAAAATAATTTTACTAGAGTAGAAGGCAAGTTTATGGTTTGATTAATCCAATAACTTTAGTGACTAAAATCGAAGCTGTGTTGATTCAAGGCCATTGGACGCTCTTTTTAATATTCTCTATGATTTGATGGTGCTAACTCCTGGACACGTCGTGATTAGACAGCCTCTCACGGCTATTCCGGAGGTTGATCCAACGAATAGATAAAAAAAAATGGAAATTTTTCCAGCGCTTCTTTTAATTCATCTGAAAAAACTGGAGCATGGAGTACCTATATACGCTATAAAAAAAAGAAGAAAAAATAGTAAAGTGGACTAAACCACAACACAATTTGAAAACGAATAATATGTTTCTTATTAACGACCATCTATCAAAAGAACTTTCTTGGTATATCAAAAACACTAAGCTACTACTCTACAAATAACAGTACTATTACTTATACGAATGGTGTACAAGTCGTCAAAAGTACACCAGCTTGTTGTAGACGACATACCTCATTGTTAGACGACAATGAATTCCATCGTTACTAAATATGAATTACAATAAAAACAAGTGTTCTGACGTATGGTAATAAAATATGTTGAAAATACGTTCCATCTCCAAGTCGACTTATCTACTGAAGTGTATTATCTGATTTATTTTACATATGGAATAGATTAATTTTATATTCAGGCTATGATACTAATTTCAACGGCACCGTGAATGAAAAATTAACGTGTTATTTACTGAATTTACCGTTAACAACTTCTTGGAATTGATGTCTAGGTTTTTAATCGAAAATAAATTAATTTCTCCTCCTTATCTCAAGTAGCCCCTTCTCAAGTAGTAGGGCTCTGGGAGGAAGCAGTTAAGAAAAAAAATAATTTTACTAGAGTAGAAGGCAAGTTTATGGTTTGATTAATCCAATAACTTTAGTGACTAAAATCGAAGCTGTGTTGATTCAAGGCCACTGGAAGCTCATTTTAATATTCTTTATGATTTGTTGGTGCTACCTCCTGGACACGTCGTGATTAGACAGCCTCTCAAGGCTATTCCGGAGGTTGATCCAACGAACGAACCTATGGAGAGATTAAAACACTGGAAATTTTTCCAGCGCTTCTTTCAATTCATCTGAAAAAGCTGGAGAATGGAGTACCTATATACGCTACAAAAAAAAGGAAGAAAAATAGTAAAGTGGACAAAACCACAACACAATCTGAAAACGAAGAATCTGTTTCTTATTAACGACCATCTATCAAAAGAGCTTTCTTGGTATATCAAAAAACCCTGGAAAAGGTGGGATTACATGAGTGTTGACTACGCACTAAGACCCGTTACTAAACGTTACCTGCTGCCGTTGACTGAAGATCACTTTGCTTCTGATTAACTATAATTTTATCCATCTCTTACCT
>CM040189.1:35512460-35536262 GCA_022606455.1 Callitettix versicolor | reverse complement strand
AAATATACAGGATCAAATTACATAATAGGTACGTACGAATTTACTTCGAAAAAATTTAAAAAAGGCTATTTTCTCAACAACAAAAATTATACATTTCCTTGTGAGATTGATTATAAATTTCATTATCGTTTTTGAAATATTGAAACTTCTAATGAAAACATATTAAAACTACTTCGTTTTTGTTTATAAATTCTGCGTAAGTAGTAGAATTTAACAAAACTGTTTAAAAAATGAATTTATCTTTTCAAAATTAAAAAAAATCTCTAATGATTTCAAAGATTTTTATGTAATTTTAAATTTTAAAACAAAATTTATATTTGGAGATTGTAATGCTGATTGTAATGCTGATGAAGTCCGATTCTAATCTTTCCAAAGTAAAATGGTTGTCATCACCTCAGCGAGACAGCTGAGTGTAGCTATAATTTTATCTTTGCACAGCATTTGCCTCTGATTGACTCCTTCAACGGCAAATTACTTACAAGTGACCGTTGCTGTAAATTCGAGCATTACATAACTACTGCTTTACATTTCTGCAACACGGCCGCGTGTTCAGCGGGACGCTGAGTTGTTATAAAATATTTATTAGTTTTTGAACGTGAGGTAAAGTTAGAAACAGTTTTATCTTGATTGATTGCTTAATTTTTACTGCAACAATGCAGTGACTTTCTGCCTTATATTTGGTGCTCTTCAAAGTCAAAATACTCATTAAGCATAAATATACACACATTGAAACATGTATGAAACCAACATGTTTATTAATTTTAGTAAATTTCATACAATAAATTTTATAGTTTAGAGTGATTCAGCGAATTTTACAAAAATTTAAGAAAAATACTACCGATGAATTGTAATGTTACCTGTATAGAACAAGTAGTTTAAAATGTGTGTGTGTGTGTGTGTGTGTGTGTGTGTGTGTGTGTGTTTTAGTACTCTCACCTACGCAATTTTAGTACGATGTTGTTCAATTTTTGGAAATTTGATTTAACAGTTATAATCAGCGTTAAAATCAGTAGAAAGAACTTTTCCAAAAAAAAAATTCAAATTTTCTTGAAAATAGTGCCTTTTCTTTGTGGTTTATATTTAAATTTAAAGACTTAAACATATAATTTATATAGATGATCATGTTATTTACGATAGACACAGATTTTCAAGAAAGAGCATTTTTTTAAAAATATTTAATGAAATCCACACATATTAATTCATCGAGTAAGTAACTTTATAAAATATATCATATCTGTTAAAAAAATATTTTTTTTTTTCACTGTGAACTATATGAGTGCAATCTATTAAAAATTAGGTATCTTTATTATTTTGTTTTTTTTATTACTTCTATTTTCCTTCTTTTACGACTATCAAAGTGACTTTCATTGTCGCAGTCAACATATCCTTCATTTTTATAACACATTTCCCTTCCTAATGGAATAATAAAACAGAGACTTGTGGTTTATATATAAAACTTATGCGCATCTAGCCTAGAGTTGTTAGTTTTATGTGTTTCCTTAGAAACTGGAGTGTGTCACTGTGTGGGCTACACGAAACTTACAACACAAGATAAATTAAATGGGGTAAAAATATCGCAAAACCTTTTCATGTCTATGTAGTTATCTCGTGTGCATTCGCGTGTTTAAAAAGTCTGTTAATAGAAAATAACAAATATTTGAAATTGTGAAATAAGATCCTATTTTGATATAAATACATTCAATTGTATGTATAAAACACAGCATTTATGTTATTGTGTTTTTATTTAAAATTGACTACATTGAATCCTTTAAATTGATGAACAGGAATGTAAATATTGTTAATAATGAGACGTTAATTAATAAGATATAATATCTGTAGGTTTCTATTGGCAGGTATATCACGTATTAGTTTATACACTGTATTAGTATACTACTCTATTAGTTCAGAGTATTAGTATACATTATACTGTATTAGTATAGTACACACACTGACTGAAATTTATTAAATATGTCATACAAATTTTAATCGAAATTATTTCATATTTTACTAATTTGAAAAGGTTGTATGACATTTGTTAAACATTTATCCAGTGTCATTAGAATTTGAAGGAAGAATATTTTGAGAAATTTTAAATCTCCAGTGTGTAATTTTATATTTTTTTATTATCTTGAATTTTATTACATTAGCGAAAATAGTGTACTGAGTAATTTGAGATTACAGCGAAGTTATGAACTGTGGAAATGATTAATGGTATCATGTATACTAACGTAATAAGTAGAATAGAGGTTCACAAAATTTAATGTAAGTTACTTTTAAATCGACACAGTTTACTTTTTGGAAAGCAAGGGTTACTTCATAAAAATATAAATAAATAAAAAGATCAAAATAAATTTTCTGAATTCAATTTAAGTTTGTTAATCAATGTATTTGTTACTTAAATCATAGTCATAAATGTATTTGTATGACTAAGTAAATTAAATCATAGTCGAGTAATAACATGACAAAGAATCGATTTTCTCGTCGACTCAGGAGGAATGCGTAAGTCTGAGTCGTTGCAACACACACACACACACACACACACACACACACACACACACACACACACACACACACACACACACACACACACACACACACACACACACACACACACACACACACACACACACACACACACACACACACACACACATACCTACTTAAAAACAAGATTTTATTTAAAATATAAAAAATAACCATCGTTTTGACCAGAAAATATTGTTGTATGTGTTGGCGAGTTTTATATCTTCTTTTATATCGCTGTGTTCTAGATGAAGAATATGATAATTTGGATCCTCTACAACCAGATAAAAATCTTGATTGAGGGTCAACTCAGGAAGCAATAAGACGCATTTAGAGAGCACTGTGGCCTGATAAACCGTGTGAAGGTTGTACAGTAAAAAAAAAAACCGCAGACTCCATCATCTATGATTGTGAAGCATTTCTTGCAGAAAGCAAAAGGGTATTTGGCTTTCAGAATCCTGATGATCATCAGCAGATTAAGTTAGTCGGTGGGCTGTTGGAACTCTAAAGGCACAGTCTGATGTTTTAAATTCTTATTTGTACAATCTATCAAACCCCTTAACTCCTAAAATAAAATCTTTTATAAAAAAGGTTTTAAAAACAATAACTTCTGTATATTTTGTACATTAGTACAAAAAATGGCTGTCTTTAGTGTCTAGTTATACGAAGTACACATAAATTACGGATTAGTAACTCTTTTTAGTTTTTATTAACTTAAATTTCTTTTAGTATGTGCGCCTTCTTATCATTGAGGGCTTCAACAAACTTTATCAACATTTCATTAATTTGTAATCAAATAAAACGTAATTTTACTAAACTGTTGAAGACTTGCTTGTATAGTACAAAAAACTACAGAATGTTTGAAAATTATTTAATCATATTTTTAAAGATTTCTATCCTAGAAAAAATATTGAAAAGTAAGATATTGAAGAAAATTAAAAATAAAAGTAATGAGTTAATCGGAAAATAAAATTTAAAACAAATTTATTTTCATCGCAGTTTTTATTTTTATCCTTTTTTGAATATTTACTCAAAATTAGACATTCGATATGCTACGCTTTTGAATTGCCTTCAAACAGACCCTTAACGGTGTTTGTTTGTTGTTTATGTACAACAAAAAAACCTTGTAAGTACATAAAAACCATGTTTTTTAACAAATTCGTACAAAAATACTTACAAAAAAATACGTCTTTGTTGTTTTTAGGTACCATCTAAAGTAAACTTTTTAAAATTAGCATATTAAAATCTGATATAAGTACTATTTCCCTCGACGGAAAAATAAAATATAAAAAATAACTGGCTCATGCACTTTTCTCACAGAACTGATGGAAGTGAATTCCCGGGCATGTATTTTCTTGTCTTTAATATTTTTTAACCTAATATTTTACCAGTAAAAAAACATTAAAATTTACATATATCACAGCATTACGTTTTAAAACACTCATTGAAAATGCAAAAGTAAAACCTGACTATCTTAAGATTAATTTTCGTATTTTTATTGTAATTTGAAAAGTCAAGAAACTAATTATGCGATTTTTTTTTTTTGATAATATGATTGTTAAACAATCCTAATACAAACATTATGTTTTGATTTGACCACCGTTTTGAAAGTTTAAAAAATGATTTTGTTGGAGAACGAACATGCCCAAAGTATGATAAAAATTTATTTCTGTGCAAAATTATAATAAAATCGGAACAAATTCGAGAATAGGAAGTGCTTAAATATACGTATTTGAATGTATAATTCATTAAACAAAAATAAGGATTCAAAAACTGTTTCCAGAAGATGCACTGGTCGACTTTTTACTGCAATTGTATATCTTGGAGGCAGTTCTCGAATTCCAAATACAAAATTAAACTCGGGTTTTTTTGTTCGACTTTCAATTAGCAACAATAACCACCGCGGAGTTATTACCTCGGCAAAATGTATTTATAATTTTTCTGCTGGGACACTAATTACATGTATATATATATATATATATATATATATATATATATATTAGCATTACCCGTCGCGGCTTCGCCCACGAAACTTAAACTGTTTCAGTAATGTAATAATTTAGAAATATAAAAAAATATATTAATAAAAGCGTGATCGTCTAAACTCGTGATTATTTTACAGTGAGTATGAAAAAATATTATAACCTGAATATGTTGTTTTATTATCTTCAAACGTGTTCCATTCGAATTTAAGAAAATCTGATCAAGAATATTTTTCTCCAATACAAACATTTATACCTATTCTATACTTTTGTCCTTTTAGGGGATGAATTCGGGGGAAAATACTAAATTGCGTGTATCATAATTTGTGTTTTAAAATATTTTGTTTACTTTTAAGAAAATTTGATAAAAAATATTTTTCTCCAATGGAAACTCTTTTTTCTCCCATGATAACTCTTTTTCCATTTTTATTCTTTTAGGGAATGAATTCAGAAAAATGTTGAAATATGTGTTTCATAGTATATTTCTAGAATATAAGATAAAAAGAAATATTTTTTCAATACAAAATTGTACCCCTTTTTTATATTTTTATACCTCCTTTCAATCTCTTTAGAGGATGAGTTTTGGGGAAAAGGTGAAAAATATATTTCATTACTTATACCTAAGAGTGACTATGTTACGTTTTAAGAAGGTCAGATGAAAAACATATTTTTTCCAATAAAAATTGTTGTACCTCATGTTTACCTCTTTAGGGGTTGCATACTGGAAAATCGTTTTTCAGTGCACCCCTTTTTCAGTGCATCTCGACAATGCTGTAAGAAGGTACCCTGACAATTTCAAGTCTCTAGCTATAATAGTATTGGCTGTACGTTGATTATTAAATTTGGGCTGGGTTAGTAGTTTAATGGTGTTAAAATCAAATTTTTACAAAATCTTTATTAGTGCACCTTGACATTGTTGTAAGAATGTATCTTGAAAATATCAAGTCTCTAGCAATAATAGTATTGGCTGTACGTTGTTTATTACATTTGGACTGGGTAAGTAGTATAATGGAGTTAAAATCATTTTCTTGCAAAATCTTTTCTTAGTACGCGCTTACATATTAAAACGAAGGTATCCTTAAAATTTCAAGTCTCTAGGTTTTATAGTTACGGCTGTACGTTGATCAATCAGTCAGGCAGGACATTGCCTTTTATACAAGAGACTAGCTTTTACCCGTTGCGGCTTTGCCTGAAATTATAATGTAAGCAATAAACTTTATAGTCGATTTTCAAAATCAGAATAGGTCATTTCATTTTAATATATTTCTATTTACAATATTATATGATTTATGGTTTTCGGCTAAGAAATATACATTTTTGCTACTCGATACTCTAAAACAGGGTCCTGTCATATTTTAATAAAATACAGTATTATTAAAAAGTCACTATTATACAATTAAACTGGAATAGTATTGTGTTTATCTCAGGTACCTAAACCATGATCACACCAAATGTAATCTCATTTGGTCCAGTAGTTAAAGTGTATTTGAATAACAAACAAATAAACAAAAACAAACTTTCAGAAATATAATATGATTAGCTGTTACCCGTCACGGCTTTGCCCGCAATGATAATATACATTAAAGATCATGCATTACCGTGTTAGGACCAACAACCGTGTTAGTTAAGTTTTGGAGTACTCTTTAAAAAAAATTAAGGTTTTTTCCTGCATCACCGTTTAACCCAACAACCGTGTCAGTTAGGTTTGGAGTACTCTTTTTAAAAAAATAAATAAAGGTTTTTTTAATGCTTCACCGTGTTAGGCCTAACAACCATATTAGTTTGCTAATGGAGTATTCTGTAAAAAAAATATAAAGATTTTTCACGCATCAGTATGTTAGGCCTAACAACCGTGTCAGGATATGTAGCCTAGTATTTTTTAAAAAAAATAAAGGTTTTTTGACGCATCACCGTGATAGGTCCAACAACCGTGTCAGGATATGTAGTACTCTTTAAAAAAATATAAAGGTTTTTTCACGCATCACCGTGTTAGTTAAGTTATGGAGTACTCTTTTAAAAAAATATAAAATTTTTTCCATGCATAACCGTATTAGGCCCAACAACCGTGTCAGTTAGGTTATGGAGTACTCTTTTGAAAAAAATAAATAAAGGTTCTTTTAATGCATCACCGTGTTAGGCCTAAAAACTATGTTAGTTAGCTTATGGAGTATTCTTTAAAAAAATATAAAGATTTATCACGCATCACTATGTTAGTGACAACCTGACAACCGTGTCAGTTAAGGTTTGGATACTCTTTAAAAAAATAAAGGATTTTATCACACATCACAATGATAGGCCCAACAATCATATCAGTTAGGATATGTAGTATTCTTTAAAAAAATATAAAAGTTTTTTTACACATCACCGTGTTAGGCCTAACAACCGTGTCAGTTAGGATATGCAGTATTCTTTAAAAAAATATAAAGGTTTTTTTACGCATCACCGTGTTTGGCCTAACAACCGTGACAGTTAGGATATGTAGCCAAATAATGTTTAAAAAAATGTAAAGGTTTTTTCACGCATCACCGTGTTAGTTAAGTTATGGAGTACTCTTTAAAAAAAATATAAAGTTTTTTTTCATGCATAACCGTATTAGGCCCAACAACCGTGTCAGGTTATGGAGTACTCTTTTGAAAAAAAAAAATAAAGGTTCTTTTAATGCATCACCGTTTTAGGCCTAACAACTATGTTAGTTAGCTTATGGAGTATTCTTTAAAAAAATATAAAGATTTATCATGCATCACTGTGTTAGGACTGACAACCGTGTCAGTTAAGGATTGGAAACTCTTTAAAAAAATAAAGGTTTTTTTCACACATCACAATGATAGGCCCAACAATCATATCAGTTAAGATATGTAGTATTCTTTAAAAAAATATAAAAGTTTTTTTACACATCACCGTGTTAGGCCTAATAACCATGTCAGTTAATATACTTAGTATTCTTTTAAAAAATTTAAAGGTTTTTTCACACATCACCGTGATAGGCCTAACAACCGTGTCAGTTAGGATATGTAGCCAAATAATCTTTAAAAAAATATAAAGGTTTTTTCACGCATCACCGTGTTAGGCCTAACAACCGTGTCACTTAGGTCATGCACTATACTTTTAAAAAATGGGTTTCCTATCACCCAAACCCGTGTTAGACGTATTTTTATTGTTTTACTGATCTGTAGATCAGTAAAACAATAAAAATACGTCTAAAATCAGTACAACACGGTACCGATTTTCGCCGGTAGCAATTTTGAGGTTATGTTGGTCACTTTTATTTTCGTTTTTTATCGTACTTCTCCTGCTTTCAAATTTTGGATTTTTGCTTTTGGGCACATAATAAAGCATTTTAGTAAGAAAAATATCGAAAACTCCAATAGATGCTGCACTGCATATTTACCATTTTTTCATATAATGTAATTACACAAATATATATACTACCTTACAATTAAAGTATCCTAATAAAATTGTATATAATATATATATTCTGCACTCTGCTTTAAAAACATTGAATAGTCTTAAATGAAAAATACCAGATTGTGATTATTAGATGAAAATGTAACATTAAAAACAATAATTTTGCATTAAATAAAACATAGATTAAGATTTGTAAAATGGGATTAGATCTATGTCCATCTCAGGTGCCTAAATCTCATGTTCAGTAAACAGTAATTAAACCTAACTATAGTTAACAGATGTTACAAAACTACAAAAACTGATAATTATTTTGGGCTGGGTAAGTAGTATAATGACGTTTTGTAAAACGGGAATTAGGCTATATGTATCTCTGATACTTAAACCATATGCGTACCAAATTTCATCTCAATTGGTCCAGTGGTTAAAGCGTGATTGAATAACAAACAAACAAACACACAAACTTTCAGAAATATAATATGGATTATATATATATATATATATATATATATATATATATATATATATATATTTAACGACAACTCAATAAGATCAATATCGGTGCTCATTCCAATATCACGAGTTATACCAGACGTTGGCTTAAAGAGCTAATTTTAATTGGTAATTCTCTAGTATTTATCAAATAAGACCCTAAACATCTTGTGACCGTATTTACAGGAACATAAACCACGAGAAGATAATGGGAAATTCTGAAACACACATTTTATAATGAACATAAAATAACAAATAAAATATAGAATAACAAAGTAAAGAAAAAATCAAGAACAGAAATTTACCACACTGCAAAATATAATATGAATAATAGTCATCCTCTTTCCTCCCTCCCCTCCCTCACTTGTAAAATGCTGACGAATCAATTCCGCAAAGCAAAAAGAGATGAAGAAATGAATCACATGAATTATAACAAGGCCTTGTTCTGAAATTGCTTTTCATATCTTATTTTTACGAAAGTATTTTTGTGAACGAAATTACTTGAAATTAATGTAGCGAATTCCAGTTAGAAATCATCATTGTTATTAATTATAAAAACAAAACAAAAATTAACTAACGAACAAATAATAATGCTTATGTGCGTGTGCGTGCGTGCGCGCGCGTGTGTGTCTTGTACATCTTGATTTGTTTTTTCATACACTGTAAATGTTTGAACTTATTTCCTTTCTAGATCCCAACTTAACCGAGTAACATTTTTCTGTACAAATATCGCTGTTGGTTTTTAATGAATTTTCATTGAACAGTAGCAGCTACAGTGTTAGAAGAAAATCTCGAACCTTGCAGTGAACAACAATCAACTAGACAATTTTAGATGGGAATATAATATATACAATTTGTGTGTAAGAAATCTGACATTTACAAATTTCAGTCCAAATGTGTTTACGCCAAAATTTGGCGTAAAATTTGTTTTTTGATTATAAGTGCAAACAAGTTTGTTACTCAGGAAAATCCGTTAAAAAAATTTAAATGGCAGTCATTTCAAACCCCCAAATATTTTTTATTTCACACTTTATTTGAAAATCATATTTAACGAATGCAATCACTTTCAAAACCCATTTTCAATTTCCGTTAAAAAAAGATAATCTGACAGTGGTAAATATTCATTTTCGTACTTCCAAAATACATTGCACATTTTAATTGCTAATTTATGTAGGTTTTCATGCTGTTTATGTTGATGAAACACAATTGTTTTTCACCTTCATATAAAATTGAATTTTTTATTTCACAATCAAAATGAAAGTTAAAATATGCATTAACATTTTAAAAATTTATAATGAAATTGACAATAAGTAACATTGACAAGAAATATAAATAAACATGAAATAAAAGGAAATATTATAGAATTAGTCAAGTTAATACATTTCGATAAAGTAATTTGATTAATTTCTTATTATTTGTGTTCATATTAATATAGTTTCTTTACGTTTTGTTGCGAACGTTTTATTCTTGTAATTGTTTACAAAGCAGCAGTGTTCCCTTACAATTGTAGAGGAATCTGTGGACAATTTGATAAAGCATCGGTCAGTCTGCTTCGTCTCCTAACTGCGCACATAAAGGTTCTTAGTTCTAGCTGCAGTTGCTCCAGTTGCTTTTCCTTTACGGTAAACACTGATCCCTCGTCCTCATTAGTATAACTAACATTAAATATGGACTTCAAGTAAAGAATAATATATGAAATATATATATATATATATATATATATATATATATATATATATAGAAAAAATACATAATTGTAATATTGGAAATGTTACTTAAAAGTAATAAAGTGACCATGACATACATTTTACTAATTTCTAAGTTTTTCATCTACTAATGCAAATACAATTTACTTTATTTTTAATATAAAAAGTAGTAATAAAATGCCGGTTCTGGCTCACCACGCCCATTTCCCCCTCCACGTAGGCCACGCCCCCTTTACCCCCAATTAACCCCACTTAACCTCAATTAACCCCAATTTATCGCCTGATAGGCCACTGATAACCCTGATAATACCAATTAAACGCCCACTTGACCCCCGATAACCCCTCTACAGTCGCGTGCCGGGGCGTGGCTTAGTAAGCCTGTCGCGTGCCGGGGCGTGGCTTAGTAAGCCTGTCGCGTGCCGGGGCGTGGCTTAGTAAGCCTGTCGCGTGCCGGGGGCGTGGTTTTTGGAAGAATCGTCTTCGCGATGATCCGTCTTTGGGAAACGTCTTTTCGTACTTTCCTTTTTACGACTCGTCTTTTCGAATTTAGGTTTTTACTTTCGAGGCGTACTTTTTGTTTTACGACTCGTCTTTGGAATCGTCTTTGCGATTTTAGGTTTTTACTTTCGAGGCGTACGTTTCAACTTCTTCATTTTGCGAGAGTACCTCGTCCGGCCAGGACTTCCTTTATAAAGTGCAAATCATTATTTCGGATTTAAATTTTTTAACTAATGTCATCTCCACTAAGTTTATTTGACTTGTGTTCAAAAGAAGTTTGTGCGTGTGTTAGAAAAATTGAAGACATCGAAAATTGGAGTTACCATTATCAGTGAAAAACTTTTTGAAAAATATTTTTAAATCAACTTGGATGAACTTAAAATGCGATATCAAAGATTTTGATTATTCTCGTGTGGATTTTAATAATATTACTCATTTGGATTTTTTGATGATTATGAGCAACCCGAAAAATGTGATCGATTTTTCAAAAGCGCCAAAACAAATAATATTTAGAAAATTTACATATATAGGTCGACCTGGGCTTTTGTGTTATGAATGTATTTGTAAAATTGTGTACAATGAAGACTTTGACTTTTGGAAAGTTGGACTCGATTTTCATCATGATTTAATTACAAATACAGATTCGTTTTCAAAAATAATAAAAGAAAATAATAATTGGTGTGATAAGTGTGTTATATCGCCTTTGTTTCAGATTTTTGATGTAATTAAACCAGGTGGATATATTTCCATATTAGAACTTTGTGATCCACAAGTTTGTAAAGAATATTTAAGGACTAAACAGAAATTAAGAAAAAAGAGGAATTTGTCAGTAATATTTTTTTATTTTGAATACATTGTTGAAATTAACTTTCAAAGACACATTGCGCAAGAGACATGCAATTATAACATTAACCTTCGCACGTGCTGTGCAGTTATCAATAACAGGCGCGTGTATGAATATTGCATATTTTTTCCGGGTAATTAGTGAAGGACAATGCAACTAGGAAGACATGTGTTTTTAATCTTGCCTCGTGTCATGATAGCGCATGGTTCTTTCCGTGTAAAGTACAAGGACAATATAATTACAAACGCGCGTGTTTCCAATCTCTCCTCGTGGCTATTGACGTCAATGGATAACTAGTATATATACTTGCTCATTTAGGTTTGAAGATTATCATTTACCAATTTAGCTTTGTTCAACTCTTCAGACTTCTCTACAGTATTCAACTCGTCTTCGAACTTGTTTTCTGCTCTTTTACAACTCTTCAAATTACTCAGTAAGTGTTAAAAGTTTTAAAGTAATTTAAAAAGAACAATTTTCCAAAAAATTTAAGAAAATAAAAAATTTTTTTTTCTTGTTGCAGTTTTTACATACAACTTCTAGTCGTTGAAAATACATATTCTACTATTTACATTCAATCTTTGGAAATAATATATCAGGTAATTCAAAATTTTTTAAAAACATTTTAATAATAATTTCCTATAAATTTTTAAATTAAATATTTTTTTTTTTATTTCTTACAGATTTCCAAAATCACTAAAACGCTTCAGATTTGTTGATATTCGTATTCAAAGAGAACTCGTTTAAATTTTGAGGTAATTATATTTTTAAAATGAGTTTAAATAATGAGAAACTTTGTTTTATGAAACTAACTAGTAACGCCTATTCTCCAGTAAAAATGTCAAGTTCGGCTGCTGGATATGATTTGTTTAGTGCATATGACGCTGTTGTTCCTAAACATAATAAGCAATTGATAAAAACAGGCATAGTATTAGTTGTTCCTCATGATTGTTATGGGAGAATAGCTCCTCGTTCAGGTTTAGCATTAAATTATTTTATTGATGTAGGTGCTGGGGTAATTGATAAGGATTATCGCGGTAATGTACAAATTTTACTTTTTAATCATTCAGACACTGATTTTGTTGTTAAAAAGGAGATAGAGTAGCTCAATTAATATGTGAAAAAATTTCCTATCCAGAACTTGAAGAAATTTAAAATGTAGATATAACACAAAGAAATATTAGTGGTTTTGGTTCAACAGGAAAATAAGATTTGTAAAATATAATAATATTTTAAAATTATTCTGCCAATTAAATTTATCTTATTTAATTTTTTTATTTTGCAGATTTCCTCAAGTATATTTATAATAACAAATAATGAATATTTTAAAAACTGTTATAGATGCTTTTGTAGTCGAATTAAGAACTGAAAAATATAATGTTTCTGACCTAGTAACTCAATCTCTAAATCAAAATATTTTTAATGTTTTAATTTCTAGTAGACCTACTTCTCACGGAATTATTAAATTTAAGAAAACATTTATTCCTAGACATGATAGTAAAAGTAGTTGTTTTATAGAACAAACACCTGATATTAATTTTTTTACAAAATATGTTAGATATGCAAATAGAAAACTTAAACCTTTTGTAAATAGTTTGTATGATGAACATGATTTGCCAAAAATGTTGCTTGGAAAATTAAAAAGAATGCTTTTTTTAAATTATGTATTGTTTATAATGCTAATAAATTTAATGTATATGAAGCAAACATTCAACTACTGTTTCACTTGCAGAAAAGTAACTAAGTGTAATTTTGCATTTGGCATTGTAAAATCATGCGAAATCATGTTTAGGAGTTTTAATAACACATTTTTAAAATTTGAAAAATACCACGATCATTTTTGGCTCGTGTTTATTTGGTTTATATTTAGAGGTATGCCATTACCACAACCTTTTTTTGAAATGAATTTTAATGAAATTTTGTTCGGTGATGATAATGTACTTACTGAGTTTTGGATTATAGCTGCAATGGCTATGAAAGATCCAGTAATTAATTGTCAAGATGATGAAAATGATGATGTTTTATCAGATACTATGTTTATGGATTTAATGTGGTTATTACGATATAATCAATATTCTTATTGGAAAAATAAATCAAAAATTCATATGTTAGACATGGGCTCTGAATTATTGACTAATGGCGAAATAGTTTTAAAGAATTATAGTGATAAATGTTTTACAACAATTAAAGATTCAAGGATAGTTATAATTCGAAGAAATTATAGTCAATTTACCATAACTCAAAATATGTGTCTAAATATTTTAATTGAACTTTATTCAGTTCGTAACGATTTAAATATAACTGATTTAATAGATAGATCTGTTGCGCCAGTTGTATTTTTAATTCGTAATAATGAATTGAATAATCGCCTAATATTATCATTAATGGGAATAGAATCCATCCGTTGGGTAGATGATTAAATTAATAGTGCTTTCTTTTTTCTTTTTTAGTAATGGAGGCCGAAAAAGTAAATCAGAAGACTGTAACCTCAAAAGATTTAGCCTAACCATGTTAATAGAAACTATAGTTATATTTGGAATTAATACATTACAATTTTGGGAAGGTCTAGTTAATGAATTAGATATTTATATTAAGAAACAAAAAGATGACAATATAGTATCTGTTTGCAATTGTATAGATCTTGTTTATGATACTATAAAATCATCTGAAACATTTACTAATATAAATAAAAAAGATAAAATTACATGTGACTTAATTATAAAAGCACTTAATTCATTAGAGGCCAATGATTTGCTAAATAAAACATTTTCAGCCGACAGTTTTAGCGCGGTCATGCAATTTATTAAAACTGTAGATTTTGAACAAAATAAAAAACAAAATAAACGTAAACAATACAATTTGTATTGTACAATACAAACAATACAAACGTAAAACAAAATAAAAATACTAATTTTCTGTTTGTTTGAAATCCAAAAGCTATAAATCGTGGTGACTGATCACTTGTTGTTGTTTTCACAAACCAAGTGCCGTTCTTAGTTTGCGGATATACTGGATATTCAAAAAGTAGTCCACGTCGAAACGGTATTTGAACAGGCATGTCCTGTTTTATAAATCTTAATAAAGGCAAATTGGCATCGTCAGCAACTTGGACGTATGGAATTTTCCAAAATAATTTAGTTATATTTAAACTTATTATACGATCTGTATGATTTAATAGAATTGAATTCAAATTTGTCGCACTGCGTAATAATACTAGTTCTTGTTTTACGCACATTATTATGTGTTTATAATCCCTTGCGAATCCGAGCAACATGTTCAAAGGTATGCAAAATGAAAAGTTTTGTTTATTATCCAAAGGCGACATATCCAATTTCCAGCCGGCATTTAACAGCACATTTTCTTCGTCTTTGCGGCTAGTCAGTATATTTATTATTGTTGTCGTTATGCCAGCATTTTTCACGCGATCTATTTCTGTCCCACAAAGTTCATAACGTATTTCGTCAAATAGAAAAGCCATTGCATTGCTAATTAGTTCAATACTTTCATCATTTGTATTATCTGGCTTTTTTGCGCTAAACGTGCCCTCTATATACAGATAACTTTTGTGAGGTAGAGTGTATACATTTTGCTGATTGACGGGAATACGAATTTCGTCATTTTCATTATACGTTGTTTGAGCATACGGAAGATGTGTGTGGTATTCTAAATCGCTAATTGTATCGTCAAATTGAAGTTTTTCATCTATTTTCAACATATTTTTTTACAGTAAAACCTAGAGATTCCAAAAAGTTTGTTTCTAGCTGTTAACACCTTGATTGTTTGATTATAAATGATTGAAAGCGGCGAATTAATTTTCTTATTGAAAACTAAAACCATATCTAATTAGAAACACGTCTCAAATGCAGCCGGAGAGAGATGAACTCTTGTCTAAAGTTTATCAGTTGACCCTCCTGATCTTCAAGCTGTACTGAAATGTTGTGGAGGAGACCAGTTACGTTCAAAGGCAAGTATATTACTGACGAAGGTTTCTCAACAATCTTGTAGCCAGGTTCCACTGTAGGATAAAATTCATGCAGGATGTGGCCTTCAGCACCGTTCCTATATGATCCTCGAACAATATTACATGTGACACGAATTATATCCACTTTATTGATATTTACAGTATTTGGTGACGTATGCCAAATATTTGGATCTAATTTTTCCTGTTTAAAACCTAATAATGGCCCTATGCTGTTTGGTTTGTCAAAACGAATAGGCATTGAACAGTATATTTGCGTTTTCATAGTATTATTATTTCCTTTCATATCTAAAGTAAAGGAATTTTTTTTATGTTTTTCATGTGTCGAATCTTTTAAAAATGTTATAATATTATCTATTTCATAAGATCCTTCAGGAAGCTGTATTTCGTATTCTCCTTATCTCCATAATAAAACATATCATTTACTCCGGTTTCCACATTAGGTATTGTATTATAAGTCATTAAATCGATTAGTCCAATTTCCCATTGATAGGTAGATAAATCTATGGCCGGAAATATATCGCAAGTAAGTCTCGAGCCTCGTCCGCTTACACAGAGCATGTTAATTTTATACAACTTCTTTCAGTTGTTGTCTGATAAAATTCCAAACACAAATGGCCGCAAATTGACGTATTCATTTTCTGCTTATTTGTATAATTATAGAAAATATGCGAATTTTCTGACGAGGAATTAAAATAATTTATTATTTCTACTGGCGGGCGTAAATCTCCGAAACTGTCGAAATAAAAATATTATTATTTTTCTTTTGTAACACACCCAGTGCGTTCCTCTGCCTTGTATACTATCTAAATTTACAACACCATTTTCATTTTTCAAAATTTTTGTAGGCAAATTGTCTCGCATAAAAACACCTCTGAAATTTGGAATATTTAATTTTTTTGCGTATTTTATTATTTCCATGTTTGATAATGCGTGATCAGGAAGTTTTTTATTTTTTTTTAGCTCCACTACCTTTGTACGGTTTTAGATAGTAACCTTTACCTTTCTTGGTAGATTTTTATTTTTCTTTAAACATCGCAAAACTTTTGTAAGTGCTTTTTAGTTTTACAAGCTTTTTAGTTTTTCTTCTTTTTTAGATTTTTCTAGCCGTCCTGCCTCCGCCTAATTTATTTTTTATTTTCATTATATTTGTAACAGCGTAAGCTGCTGCTCTCTCCCTAAACCAGCGTCTGATGATGTGACTCGTTGCCAAGCTCTTTCCGCTAATTCGTTATCGGCTATTGCTCTTTGAGCTGAATTTGAATATTTAGAATACGCGATATCGTGGTCTTTACAAGCTTGATCTAATTTGTTAATACGGGATCACCTCTGTTTAATCTCTCACGTAATCTTGTACCTGGCCCACAATATTGGTATCCTGGAATGTGTAGTTCTATAGGTAATATGTCTATTGCACGATTCAAAATTTTTCCTGGTAAAGCTTTCACAGAACTTACCAGCCCGCGTCCCCGGTATACACTGTTTGATTTTCTCCGTACTCCATTCATTTTGTGACTGATTGCTAATACTAGTTTGCGGGTTAGGAGATCCGCTTAATTAAATTACTAGCCCAATCCTTTTCTGACTTTTTGGGGTTATCCGCAGTATATTCTAGGTAACAGTGATATCCTATTTCTTGCGCATACGTTTTCAAAAACAAAGTCAAATTTTTCTTCAATTCGTTTATTTTATCATCAACATATTTTTTCGTAACCCCATCTGTTTCTTTTTCGGGTGTTTTTAAATTTCTTAAAATATTATCACCTGCATCGAATACGCCATTCTTTAATGAGACACTGTGTTTGTTAACATAATTAACGGCCGATTTAAAAGTAAACATATGTGATTCTGAGTTCTTCTCGACAATTGCATCATCAACATATTTTTTCGTCGCCACATCTGTTTCTTTTTTAGGGTTTTGTACATTACTTAAAATAAAATTACCCGCATCGTATACACCTTCTTTTAATGATATTGTATTTTTATTAATTAAATGTGAACATTGTTTCTTAAATGTAATCAAATTTATTGCATCATTATCATCTAAAGGGTCGTTTAAATTACAAATTCTTTTCCTTTTCATATCATAATTATTATCGGCTGTCAACTTAAAACCTATGCCTGGCGGTCCTCGAGCACGTTTTCTTGACGAATTGCATGCTGGTGACGCCCAAACTTGTCCACACTCATTTCAACAGCGACAATAAAGCTTTTTCAGATTTTAAAATTATTCCGGCTTCTTGCAGTTCTTCTATTATAGATATAATTTCGTTATTATGACCTTTATTGCCTGACGCCTTTGATGCTAATAACAATCTTAAACGATCGCACAATTCATTAGGGTCGTTCCAATAAGTATAGGAATGTTTTTGTTTTTCAAGGTCTTTCAAAACAATACCGCTTCCGCTCCAATCCATGTGACTGCGGGGTTCGCGAGGCGGAAATAATTTTGAAATAATTTTTTTATACTTTATACTTTTATTTGATTTGATTTTACCTTTCGGCTTGAAATCCACTCTGTGAGCATTTGTAGATAACAGAATATCCCTGTATTTAATCAAATCTTCTTCTGTATAAATGTAATCGTCAGGAATTCTCATGAATAATAAATCATACAAGCCTCGCGTGCCCGCGTATCTAATGTTATCGATAACTAGGTCATTGTTAATTATATCTATTACTTTATCGCCAATCATCCAATTATTTCTTTCTATACGAACGCCGTATACATTATCAATTTTTAGGATACTTTATAAATGTAAGAAAATATTTTATAGCCAGTTTTCCTTTAAATGTATTTTTATAATCAATTCCGCCTCGTGTTGACCCTGAGGAGATTTTAAATAATCTTCGACTGATTCAGACGTCTCGAAGATCTCTTCTTTTTTCTTGTCATATTCCATTTCCATCGGCTCTTCCTCGCTTTCGCCCTCTGTTTCCATTTCTTGATCTTCAGAAGAGGTGCTGTCCTCGTCCATTTTTAAGTCCGGATCTAAAGGTGTTCTTTTACTGGAATCTCATTTTTATAGTATCCAAATTTTGTCTTCTTATAGAAAAATCTTCCGCATCCATGAGCGCTTCAGGTGAAATCGGACGTCTTTTAGAGGGCCACCTTCCAGCACTTGTTTTTTCGTTTATCAGCTTTTCGCGGAACCGATTTTTTAACAAAAGGTTCCTCTAAATCAAAATTTGTATTTTTCCTTTTTTTCTCTATTTTATACATTAGTTCTTTTTCTTTTTCTTTCTGTTTTTCCTTTTCTTTTTCTTTTTGTAATTTACTAGCTAATAATGTATTTGCGTTAGATGCGGCCCACTTACTCGCAGGCTCTTCGCCAATCGGTTTTTCAGCAATTTTATCATACAGCGGTTTAATTAGTGGTTCCATAATAGGTTTTATATTTTGTTCTATGTGATATTCCATATCAGTGATACCTCTTTTAAGAGCCCTGTGCTTCTCTTTTATTGCTTTCCTTAATTCTTTTATTTCTAATACAAGTTTCTCGCGATCATCAGGATCCGTAATTTCGTTCATCCTGAATGAAGGCTCGTTGATAACTGATTAGGTGTGTAGGACCTAAAGCGATATGAACTCGTCAAATCCAATGCGATACCTTCCTTTGTTTATATTGCTTTCTTTGTCTATTACAAGGAAACTACTAGCTCGTTTTGTCCAGGCTAATGAACACATTTCTCTAAACACATCATATTTCATATCAGTAGTCACATGATCGTTGTAGACGTGACGTAAGTTTCGCTCATCTTGTTTAAATAATATTATCAAGTTTGCATTATCACGTATTAATTGTTTCGGCACATGACTATAAGTCTGACAAAGATAAAATGTGTCTATATTATTGTGGCGACCCATAACAAAATAATTTTTAATATTGTTCTGCCGTTCGCAGGCCACATCATCAAATATCATAACAGAATTGTCCTCAACATCATTAGGATGAATTACTTCATCATTGTCAGTATATATGAAATACCCTACATTTTTAATTTTAGAAAACACGCGACTGAGAAATTGATATTTTGGTTGATTTATCGATTTAGAAAAATATATATATTTTCAAAAACAATGCCTTAGGATGAAATATTAAATTAAACATAAGATTTGTTTTTCCACAATTAGAGGGACCGCAAATTAAACATCTGATTGAATTAGGTAAAAGAGCCCCATTTTTTTCTTTCGTGCGTTTTATCTTCTATATACGAGTCAAAGTTTGTAATTGATATTGTATCTGTTTGTTTTGTTACTTTCATAGCAGATCTTTTTTATTTATCCAAGTATCTCTGGATTTATCAAATCCTAACCACCTCACTAAGAGTTTGTCACCCTTTTTACGTATCACTTTCTCGATTAAATATACGTCACTGAACTTAGTTTTACTCAGTTCCTCGTTATAAAAGCCTCCTTTTATTAAATTTCCTAATTCATCTTTCAATCTATACGTTATCGGATCTGTTAACACTACCTCTGACACGGTATAAATCTCGTTACTCCAATTAGGCAAATAACCTTTGGAAAAGGGTTTTTTATACCTGCTTATTCTAACTTTGTCTCCTTTTTTAAACTTAATGACTCGAGATGTTCTTTTTAATTGTCTGTTATTAATTATTCTCTTCAATACAACAAGTTCGTTATTTACATTAACTTTATTCGGTTCTATACCAATTGTTCTGTGAACAGTGTTATTATATTTTTTAACTATTTTTGGAAGTAAATCTAGCCACTTATAATTACCTTGTACGCTAAAGGCTTGCCACATCTTGCCTTTTAATGTTCTATTTAGCCGTTCAACTATAGACGCTTTCTTATCGGAAAAAGTTGAATAATGATTAATATTATACTTTTTTAATAAATCCTGAACTCTAGCATTATAAAATTCAGTACCTTTGTCTGTCTGTAAATTTTTCATTGGATACATATCAAAAATAGGTTTCAACGCTTTTTCTATTTCAAAAGCCGATTTATCTTTTACAGGCTTAACTATAGCTAATTTGCTAAAACAATTGACTACAACTAATATATATTTAAAACCTTTATTAAATTTTGCAAATGGTATCATTTCTACTAAGTCGGCTTGATAAAGATCGTTTAAACCTTTTATTTCCACATATCTACGCGGAAAATTCCTACGTGCTTGTCTATGCAATTCTCTGGCAATATCACTTCTTGCGGTCATGTTGTCGATAACCTTATTAACAAGGAAACTAATGAAAATTCACAAACTCAAAATAATATATCATAAATTTTATTGATTACGTAAACAAATACAGATAACATTTAATTTTTATATAATTTTACTAATTTACATGAAGGCGAAAATTTTGCGTGCTCCTCTTTTGGAATGTCGCGCTCTTCCCACCTGTTAACCACCAACTTGCAGTGTATGCAGACGGCTGCGTCATCCATTCCAGTGTAGTAAAATCCGGCTTCAACCATATCACTGATCTTGGGGTAAGATTTTGGCCAAGTAGAAAAGACTCTTTCATTTTATTTTCAATATCGCAAATTATAGTTTTGCTGTTGAAATAATTATCACTTACACATTTTTGTTGTAAAATTTCATTTATATATTTTAATATTTTGTCTTTGCCCGACCGACAGTTACAAATATCTCGAATCGAAGGTTGCGTCAAAATTGTAGACGGTTTTTCACTTGCCATGTTTGACTTTCTAATATAAGTTGATAAACTAGAACAACACGGTCCCATCACATCGACACCAACATCTATATTTGAAGACGACATAGTAACTGACTCTGAATCAAATGTTTCATTCTTTTATAGCTAAATTATTGCAACAAAAAAAACAATCCTTTTTCTTCAGTTGATTAAATAAATAGTAATTGAACGACCTATGAACTTCGCACTTGAAATTTTTTAATATGTCCGGATCATCTTTTAATGACGGTGATAATTTGTCATAGATATTTTCGATATCTTCAAAATGATTCAGCAAAATTCTTTAGGCAAAAATCTAATAAGTTCCGGATTCATGTCCTTGTAACCTTTAGCATAACAATCTTTCATTGCTAAATTTACAGTCTCAATACGATCTCTCACTAATTTTCCAATTTCATCCATTCAAGTAAAACATGTACGTTGATGTAAGCGCAGTTGTGTGAATTATGATCAAATACACAAGGTTTTAACATGTCGTTCCAAAATTGTTTTTTTAAAACACTTAAATTAGGACAGTTTAAATTGTCCAAATTTTTAACGCACACATCAAATTCATTACACAATAAATTAGTAAGAAAATTTTGTTTTTCACATCCTTTAACATATATAGTGCCGGAAATTTTAATATCGCTGAATAATTGTTTCAAATTACAATAAGGCTTGTATCCAGAATCCCACTTTAGCCCGTGATATTGTTTCTCCAGCCAAATTACTTGTTTTTTCTGATCATCCTCTAATAAATTAAAACTATGAGGAGGCTGAAAAAGATGAAATTCATAAACTTGCTCGTCCGTAGAAACGATTGCTAATTCCTTGACTATAAAATCATTTTTAGAAGATTTAAAGCCCTGTATGTCTATTATAAACTCCATATCTTAAAGTCAAAGCTATATTATTTATTTTTGAACAGACCACAACTGGTAACCGTCACACCTCGAGAACAACTGATCACAAAAGACGGGAAAAATCGAAGCTCGTTATAGATAGCATAAGTAATCAATTATTGTTACCAGATGTCGCGTGTTCTCCTCCATGTTTGACTATTATTGCAGACATAGAATCCAGTTTTGTTACAACTTTCTTAAGACTTTCTAGAATTTTTGGAAAAGAAATTTTTGCACATTTTATATCGAATATTGAAAAATCGAATGACTGTGCTTTAGTCAGTTGATGTGAAAAATCGTCAAATTCATAAAATGTTTCATTTTTAAAAAAATATAATAAACCATTTCGATATCTAAACACTGCGTCAAAACTGGGGGGTATTCCTGGGAATGCTTCATATAACAATCCGTATTTTTTACTGGAAAACGCACATTCATTAATTTCAGTGTAGTAAATTTTATTATAAAAAATAAAGGTTCGGCCGTTGTATGTGTTTACTATGCCATTTATAACAGCCGATTTCGGTATGCCAATATCAGCACAATTTTTTGGATAATTATGAGAAAGTTTCAAAGAGGGAAATTCAAACATATAAATCTGACAACCTATGAAAATAACTATTTCACCAGACGGTCGTTGATAAATGTGATTAATATTTTCAAAATCTTCAGGCAAAAAGTATAACCAGTCGGGTAAATATTGAACGCTATTAAAAACAGTTTCTCCTAATTTTATAATCCACACCCACTTGTTATAAAATAAATAAAAATAATTATTGACAATTAGAAATGTATTAATATTTTTTAAATTACAAAGATTTGGTGCTAAAGTCCTATTTGTTGTCACTCTTGGCCTTGTTGTTGTTGTTGTTGTTGGCGGTATACTCATATCCGTAGTAACACTAGGAACTGTTGTTGACGTTACAGGATTTTTTGAACGAACACCATACATACTTTGTATACCTGCAATATCGTCATCTCCAAGCTCGATAATTTTTTTGTCATCGTACCAAGGATACATAATTGAATTTCTATCGTTAGAGTGACTTAATCCTAGAGCATGACCAATTTCATGCACTAAAACTTGATATAAACTTGATTGGTCAGAAGGGCAATCAACTGATTTTTTTTCAACACACCAATCCTCTTCACCGTCAACATGTATTTCTACAACTGTGTCATTGTTTGTTGGAAAAAAAGCATGTGCCAAGACACCTCCTTTTCCGTCTAAATTATAAGGACAATAACATTGATTTAATTTTTGATATTTATGAAGGCGAAATTTGTTTGATATTAAAATATCTGGTTTGTAAATATCATGTACAAATTCGAGATTGGAATAATGTGACCACAAATCAAATGCCGCTTCTGTTAATTTTAAAACATTTTGTGAAATAACATAAACATAATGCCACTTTAAAATATTCTTTTTCCATTTTGTTGAGGAAGCAGAAAAACTAATAACATCGTCACGAACACCACACCTTCTACTATTTATCAGATTCAACGTTTCTTCATTTATTTTTCCATCCAAAGTGAGGTTATAATATTCTTGAAAAACAAACAGACTGTTTTGAATTTTTATTGGGCTCACATCAGTTAGCGTTTCATTTTCTTTTTCAAAAAAACCGAACTTAAATAAATAATCTAATATTTCTGTCTTATTTTCAGCTGTATAATTTTTAGCCTCAATAAAAATTAGTAAAGATAAGAAATAAACAAAATATATTTTCATTATTCAAAAATTTAAATCCGAAATAATGATTTGCACTTTATAAAGGAAGTCCTGGCCGGACGAGGTACT